>VOQK01017774.1:2871-13425 GCA_015052645.1 Benitochromis conjunctus
TAATGGGTTTTATTTAATTCCTCTTAGACAAAATGTGTTGTGTGGTGAAATTACACATTGCAATCTTTACAAACTTTGTTCTTTTAGGCATTTTTTATTGTATTTTTTTATGCTTTTTTTTCCTATTTGCTTTGTTTGACTTGCAGAGTCTAAAAATGACACTTTCTTTGCTCTCCGAGTTTGCATTTAGGTAAAGAGGCGCCGTGAGACGAACGCTAATGCTAGCATGCTAAATGGCTCAGTGCTAACAGGTGTGGAGTCTGTCACGGTTTAGCATATTAGCATGCAGATTTTGTCAATGAACAGTTGAGGTGTCGAGTCCTAAACAAACCAATCTGCTATTCAGATTTCTTCAAACGTGTGTTTAAACACCAGACAAAGATACTCGAGGCTGTTTGACAGAATTCTGATCAAACATGTAACTGTTTTATACATGTAGCTGTAGCAGAACTATTGTGTAGCAGTAATGTTTCTGTTGGTTTGTTTCCTTTATTCACGGAGGAAAGACTGTACAGCACACATCTTTAATTACTTTGAAAGATAAGAATTGTTTGCACAACTTTGAAATTATTTTAAATTTCCTCTGGAAATTTGAGAACTCTGCTTAAAGCAGGGTATATGCCAGGAAACTAATTTAAATGAACTCTACCATTTCTGCCAAGAGGAGGAGACAAATATTCAGCCAGAATTATGCCAGAAGCTTCTTGACGGCTACCAAAGCGTCTCGTCAAGGTTCAGTTTGCTATGGGACTTTTAACCAAGTATTAGTGGGTGTGTAAGTGCACTTTTGACTCTGTGGATTTCAGCAATCCAAAAGAATTTCAAACTTGTGCATCCAATTGTTGTTTTTTAATGTCACTAAAGATCCACCCTGTAAAAAGAACCGTTCAAAAAATAATAGAAAGCCCGAAATTACCATGACATTGTTTCCTGTGAAGAGTGTACGGTGGAGATGCAAAAGTTGAAATGCTGTCCCTGCAAGTTTCATTGGATTGCATCTCCTGTGGAACATTTCTCAAACTTTCATGGACATATATTAACAAGGCTTGAATCTTAGAGTGAGGGGATGTGTTGGCTCTGGTCAAATTTATAGCTTGCAGTGATTTTACAGCCATCTTTGACAGTGTACACTGGGAATCTATGTGGAAAGCTCTGAGAGCTGATGGATCGCCATTGAAGAACATTCTGCAAAGCCACGGCAATATGTCCACGTGCGAGATGTGTCCACGCCTGAGATGTGTCCACATGTGAGATATGTCCACATGTGAGATCCAGACTGTCTGTCAAAGCTGTCTTGTCTCCTAATGTCTTTAATATTACAGTCATATTACGGTCTAACATAAACATCTCCCTGTGACCACATATGTGAGTCTACAACTCAGTTGCTATTAATAGAGAATATTCCTGTATGTTGAATCCTGCTGAAAAAAAGACACGGACAAGCTTGAAGTAATGTCAGTCTTCTTGACCAGCAAACACGCACGATCATCAGTCTTGTGCAAGAAACTGTTGGAACTTATTCAGCAAAACAACTGAGATGACTTTGCAAATTGTAGTTTGATCCCATACCAGCCAAACTGAAGCGTCTATACAACGCACCTAAGAAGCAGGAAAAGTTAATTTTAGCCGACCTGCAATCCATCCTGCAACTCTACAACCATGCAGAAGTTCCTTAAGACCTGTGCCATCACTGACAGTCGCACTTTAACTACACCACAACCAATACAGTGTAGACTGGCATGTGGCCGCAGCACATCGAGATGCTGCATCAAGGATGTTGTCACAATCATGGATGAATAATAGTTACTCTGGCATACTGTGGGAAAATTAGGCTTTAGGTTGGTCTGCTTTAGTTTGTCACCAGGCTCCATCTAACTTGATGATTTTTCATTCTGAATCAAAGTGTTGGATTTAGTAATACCGATATCTCTGAATCCACGTTGCTTGAAAATGTATTTGGACGAAAAATGCAACTATTGTGTTTCTGACAAAAGAGAAAAAAACTGAAACAATAATTTCAACATAATGAAATAGGCAGTAAAAAAGATCCACAAACAGAAAAGCACATTCTGTATTAGTCACCGGGAACTTTCCACAAATAACTTGCCAAGGACTAATTAACTTACTCCTACAATGACTTGCCAAAGTAACACCCGTGGACTACCTAACCAAATAAACGATGGTAGCAGACACAAACAAATGAGAGCCACATCATTCCAAAAGGGACGGGGATATTCATTAAACCCAGTGCTGGAGAAATGGTAACAGCAGGACTCTGAGCACTGCAGGAGAAAGACAGATGATCTCTGGAAAGGCTGCGAAACACCAACTATACCTGCAGTCTCTGGAAAGTTTCCCTAATCAACTTTGCATATTTGGACAAAAGTGGGGGAGAATTGAGGTCTACACAGAAATATGAATGAGGGACAATAGTGTGTATTCAGGTGCAGAGAGTTTTGTGAGGCAGTCAATTTGCTCTCAGCAAAAACAAATTTCTCTAGATTACACAAACAAAGGGACACATTTGCAGAGAAACAAAGCTCGGCGTAGCGGTGCAGGCTTATAGGCCAAATTCCAATATAGCTGCTGAAACTGGCCAGTGTCATTCTTTACACTGAAAGTCGGTGCACAGCTGTTTGCTTTGCCTTGTGTTTCATTTTGATGTGACCTCGTGCACAAATGATGATTGAAGAACATGAACAGAGAAAGATGTGTGCACACATGCATGTTCATGAACGCTTTAACTCAGAACACGTGTGAAGCACATATAAAAGCAACAAAACTGAATTTCTATCCTGTCCTTTTCAGAGGCTGATTTATGTTATATACTTTTATATTCTGGTTCAATAATCGCAGTGGTACCATACAGTCTGAATACAAAATTAATTATCAAGTCAAACAATTTGCTGGGACATTTAATTTGAAATTTGAAATTTGAAATTGCTGTTTACAAGTATAACAGTTTAAGATATGGATACAAATGTGATGATTTCATGTTCATAGTTGTGACAGACCACAGCAGATGCTAACTGTTTAAAGGAGTTTCCATTTAGATGTACCGTGAGTCACTATGTCTGCCCCTCTGCCATCTGTTAGTGAGGATGTGTCCATTTTACAGTAGAACGGGATCTGTAGAAGGATGGCATTACTATCATATCGGTAGCACCTTAATCACTTTTTACTTACTAAAACCAACATGCATTGGCTTTAAAAGATAAGGATGTGGGTGTTTTCCTCACTGACAATGTGCAATGTCTTTGGTGTGGTTGCAATTATGCTACTTGTTGATAATTAAGGCTGCATGACGAGGCCTCACATTTACAAGTGATTCAAATTCACTAACATATGCATGAAAGTGACTGACAACAGACGCCTCTGAACATTTGATGAGTTTGGTTTTTAATGTTTTTAAATTTGCAGTTAAGGTCACTAAAGCCTGAATGCTGCCACTGTCATGTCTCTCCATTTAGAATAACAGTTTGACAAAGTGGAACATGCAGCTGAGTTTGACCTGAACACAAAGTATTTCAGTATAAAACGAGACAATCTTTGTAACTGACGGTCAGCATACTTTTTGTCTTCACAGCATTTTTTATTTTGACTAAACTCTGTTCATTTCATTAGACTTTATTTATCTCCGAGGGGCAATTAGGGGGACCTCATTCTGACCAGACATACATTACACAACAACACATGAGGGATACAGGCCAGAATAGGTAACATTTGAAACACAATGAAATACCGTATATCTGCTAGTAGTGGCCTGTCTCTTATTGACGCCCGTTTCTAATAAACGCTGGGTTTGAGAACATGTCACGACAAATAGATGCCGGTCTCCAATAGCAGCCGGTCTCCTTTAAGCGTCAGTCATTTTGCCCTTTCGTCTCCACTGATAATTTTGCTCAATCCTGAAATGTTCATCCGCTGTTGTTGCCTAGATTTTGTGGCCGTAAATACGGTACCATACCGTATTTTACTGCCAAATGAACTCCGTTTACCCATCACCATTCCGTCTGAGAAGGGAATAAGAGCCGGTCTCCAACAACCGCCGGTCTCTTTTAAACGCCGGGCCGTCCGACTAATTTTTTGAATAAACGCCGGGGCTACTATTGGAAGATATACGGTACACAACATCAGGGAGGAAGGAGCAAAAAAACACTCTACTCATACAGGCCTCCTAGTGGAGCCCTGTATGAGTACAGTAAAAAAAAAACCCACCTCAGCACATAAATCTGCACATCTAACAACACAAGACAAGCAACTGGGGTGGGAGGGGGGTGTAACAAATGGCACGTGAGCCCGCATAGACAGCCCTGCCGGGTCCATAGTGACAGACTGAAGTTCATCTGCATTGTAAGAATGCCTGGTGCTTTCCCAGGTTGATTCTGTTATGGTCATTAACTGTCTCATTAATAAACGTATTGCATCAGCATAATTTATTGCAAGAGCCAGAAGCCACTTACCATAAGCTCGCCCAACACCACAATACAGTTCCTGCTAATAATCGAGTTTCCACACAAACTATAGTCGGAAGGCGTCAACATCCAGTAAATGATTTGTTGGAAAAGCACTTAAACTTGAAAAGTCCCATCACAAACTATTTACCTTCATATTTATATTTCCATGGCATTTGGAGGCTGCTAACATGTCAGTCATTTCAGTCTTCACCACTTAGGACAAATCATAAAGGCTTAAAAGGTACGAGGCACTGACAACACTACCTGCAGAAGTCTTATGTTACCCCCTGACTGGATTACCTGGACCAAGGGAAGGAAATATTGATATTACTAAGAAATAGATCATTTCACTGCACGACAGTGTTTTCAAACATTGGTTTGACTCGTGTGAGTGTTGAAATCAGTCAGACCAGAAGAAGCTTTTCAGAGAAATGTCACATCATCAACACCCACTTAAACATATCAGTTGCTGAGATATCGCAGTTGTGTACTTCACAACTCAACTGCTAAAGAACAAGATATATTTATGATGTGATAATTATGAGATTTACTGGTGCTGAAAGATAATTGTTTATTTCTGCTCCCAGTGTTTATGCTAAAAATAAGCCGAAAAGCTACTGGCTGCTATAAATACACGAACGTGAATCAGTCACCTTTAATGGTTGACAAGAAAGAGAAAAGACATGTTTTTAAGAAACACCTTGTTAATCTCCTTATTTTCCCGGGAGCTTTGATATTTGATCACAGCGCCTGGTTCTGCTACTTTTCATAACCTTTTCCGAGTTTAATCAAGAATAACTTTTTCAGATATGATCACTTATAAAGAAACTGATAGAAAATACAAACACACAAACGAATGCAACTAGTTCTACTCACCCCGAGTGTGTCTGCTGACTGCCCAGATGTTCCTATGATGTCCACCCGTGCTCGGTCATCTGCATGTGCGCTGAGGCCGTGGATGAAGAGGACTGGCGCGCTGTGAGGAAGATCTCGCAGAGGAACCACATTCAGGTCCCCGTCCACGCGAAAGCCGGGATCTGACACGCCAAAGGTCACATCCTCATTCCCCGCACAGTCATCAAACTCAACTGCAAGGAACACACAGAGACACGTGTATTTTTGCATCAATTCACACAAATTACAGACATCATAAATAAGAAGAACAATCCCCGTGAAACACCGAGTCACTGAGGTATTCCCTGCATTGTACAGAGCTTGAGGAGCTGTCAAACAATGCACAAAACAACAATTGCATTTCTCAGATATAAACATATGCCCTGAAGATAAACAGTTACCCTGAAGAAAGAGCGGGCTGTTCTGAAAGACTCTGTCAGCCAGGCTACAATAAACTCAGTGATCTCTTTTCATACGAGCCAGCTGCAATATTTATGACCCACCGCATGCGATGCATTGTCGACTTATTAATGTTTCTGACTTGCATTCGTGTGACGCTTTGTTTTATTAAAGAGACACATAGTTGCGATGCTGAGGGAGAAACAGAAGAAACGAGGCAGAGGAGAAAAGAAGTGTCACCTTTGAGTTATGTGCATGTAACGCGTGCACGTGTGGGCTTGCCTTCTCTGACTGAGGGAGATACTGCCAAGGACTCTACCAAGCTTTATCCCCTCTGATCATGTTCATCCTCGCTTTATCTCGCTCGCACACTCCCCTAGGTGTTGCAACATGATCCCCATGTACTCCCCCACCATCACCCCTGACAATCCTCACCTCCCTCATCCTTCACCTTCTCTTTACCTCAGCCTCCTGTAATGAATCCTACTGTTATGGAGGATAAGTGAGGGACGAGGGGCTCCACAGGAAGTCTGCATGTGTGGATGCTGTTGTTTATTAGGACAGCAGGTTAATTTATGATGGACACAAACACGGTAGCTTATATAAGTCTCATCATCTCTTTTTTTTAAATTCAGTTTGATATCAGGAGTTAGACTGGAATCATACGATTCAGAATATTCCATAAGGTTAGCTTTATTAATCTGGACTCACACGTAGTCTGTGAAAGCCAGTTAATTCATAATTAGAGCAAAGATAAATGTACATGAAGAATATTTTAATCTAGGTGAAAAAAAACGTTTAAAAAAACGTCTGTGGGATGCGACGCTGACAGGAAACGTCCTACATGATTCAGTCCGGTGCTTATCTTAACTCATATAAAGAGCTCTGTAGTAATTCACGAAGGAAAACAAAACAGCTAAAAGTCTCACTTGTGTGTGCTCCGCTCACAATGGGGACTCAGAGGCCATCGCTCTGAGGAAGAAACGACTTCAGACCGTATTTATCGTGTTTCTCAAAGCATCTTTGAAGATACAGCTCAGCTTTAGTGCAGAGACTGAACGCTTTCTCTGTAGACTCGTGCCATTAAAGGTTAAAGCTAATATTCAGCTTTATCTGTCTTGACATCTGTCTGTTAAACGCTGTCTAAATCAGTTTATATGCAAAAACAGTGATTAAATGGTGAGCCTGCCAGCCTTCCTATCAACACGTGTCAACAAAGCAAACTTTTGTTTTACAGCATTACTTTTTCTCTGTTGACCCGTCAGTTGCTCTGTGCTGCCTTGAAGGTTTCTGGTGGGTGGAACTGATCAATCCAACCAGGAGCACCTGGCCAGTCTCCCTGAAGCATTTAATTTAGTGCTGACGCGTCATCACGATTAACGTGATTCAAATTTTAACCCATCTGGAGCGCAGACTGACTCAAAATCCCTGAAATGTCTATGTCAACGCATTTCGGGCAGTTTGTCCAAAGTTTGTCCGTTCTGCGCTCCAGACGGGTTGAGTGCGTTAAAAATTTAATCCGCGTTAACGCGTTTCCAGCCCTAATTTAATTAAATGCTTTTTCAAGCTGGAGTCTACGTAGACCCTTTGACATGTGGCAGACGCTGCTGCCAGCATTTATACCTGTGCGGCTGCGGCTGTCGTAACATGTGAGGTGCATGTTAGGTTTCAGTGCAGGGTTTCAGAAAGCTTTACAGTTACAACAAACCTGCTGCACAGATTCAACACAATTCCTCTTCTTTGTTCTCACTCTTCATCCACCCAGCACCGCACTGTTCGTTCGACTGAAACTATTTAACAGCTTCTGCTTATCACTGAAACACTCATCTAACTGCTGGATAGGTGAGTGTTTCAGTGGCATCATTCACTACCTCACTTCACAAAATTAATTAACATTAATTGTGGCTGTTTGTTCGCTGTTGGTTGATGAATTGGTAAATTTGGGTCAAAACTGTGTCTTTCCAAATATGTGTCACGGCTCATCAGTCTTTACCCATTACGATGTATTAAACACAGTCTCCTCCAACCTCCAACTAGGTCAACTATTTCTTTTTTTTACTGAATATTTAAACTGTAATTTACTGGATACCGCATATTTTATTTTAAAAGACAAGAAGCATTCGTGTGATGCAACATGACCGCTGCTAACTTCACATTCTTACTGACATGGTGTTCACAGCTTCATTTTCCAGCACCGTGCTGGAGAAGAATTGTGCTGTAAGTGCAAACCCACCATTCTCTACAACAGCAAATTTAAGTATTGCAGGAAGCAAAGGAACAGCAGCACTGAGCTGTTACATTAAGTGCAATGGACAACAATTTTTCAGCAAGAAGAAGAAGAAAAATCAGTGTGCAGCCTCTCAGGCCACCACAGTAAAGGCCAGTTCACAGACTTCTTTGACAAAATGAATGAATCTTGCTGAGTGCTTTTTTTTCTCTTCATTTTTAGTAGTAGTTTAGTAGTGTTTGGTACAGAACTGGTCCCAGAGTCCTATGGTACTGACCGCGGTCACTGATCCAACCACTGCTAAACACATACTGCTAAAGCAAGCAGGACTGAACTCGGTTTTTAAGGAAAACATTATTATTTTTCAATATTTTAACAGAACTCGTCTGTTTTCAGGCTTTTATGATGCATCGAAATATGCCTTTAAGAAGAATTCAACTTTATTGTCATGCCACATTGTTACAGTACAAGGGAATGAAATCTTCTCTCTACATTTAACCCATTCACTCAGTGAACGGTACCGTGCTCAAGGGTAGCCATTGGGTGGATTCAAACCTCCGACCTTCAGCTCAAGGGGCAACCACTCTACCTACTGAGCTACCCCCCTTCATGGATATCGATAACCATATAGTGTGCTAAAATGGTGCGGTTCTGTAAGAAAGGTGTAAGAACTTTACAGCACTACAAAATTACCAGCTACTAAAATATCCCATCCACTTCTTCCTTTTATACAAGGTTACATCGCATTGTTGTCATATGATAAACACTCGACTAAATGCAGGCACACACTTAAGTTTCTTGGAAACAGTAGCTACCCCTTAATTTTAGAAATGGTGTGTTGACTGCAACGCACAAGGCTCACTGCATTTAGACTAAGTGATAGTTCTAATGCATACAGATTAGCCCGCAGTAGGGGAAAGGCTGTTGTTCACTTCAAGTACAATGGCAACCCACTGCTGTAATTAACACGTATTGTTCCACTGATGAAAGCGCTCAAACTTTTATTACCCGCCACAACAGCAAGGCTCGTATTGTTTTTGTGTGTGTGTGTGTGTGCAGGTGTGTGTGTCGATGGTCTCTAGTTGTTCATGTTTTCACCATATCATGAAATCATTCATTCATTATCATTCAACGTGGCTACTAATTAAAATATTTTGCTGGAAGACTAAATAATGTATTCATTTTGAAATCTACCTACAATCTCCATCGTGAAGAAACACCGTATACACACGTGACTACACGGCTATTTTCCATCACACAATGACCAAGTGGACAGAGAGAAGTTCCTGTGTGACTATAAAATCAATAGACTGACGTCTATCAAAGCCCTCAATTAGTACACTTAACCTTTATGACTGTTTAGTCGGGTTTCTTTTGCCTTTTTTTGCAGGCATTTTATAGTCTTTCATTTGGAAAGAATCTTTTTTCTGCCTCTGGACGAAGGAAAGAAGAAGAGAGTACCAGAGTGAAGAACGAAGAACGAAGAAGAAGAGAAAATAGAACTAAACAGAAAAAGCCAGAAATGGCAAGGCAACAATGGACAACTATGAAGAGCTGCAAAGTCAACAACCTACTCTCTAAGGAAACAAGGCTCTGTCTCAATATTCAACTCTCACTTCTAAGCCAAAGCATGAAAGATGTGTTCATTTCCATTCCCATTACAAGCCTCAGATTTATTTCAATAACATGGGCGCGCTCTTTAGAGCCTGCAAATTGCAGCGCCAAACAGTGTCAGTGGCATTTCAAAGGCAGCCAGAGAGTGTTTGATGGTATTCTAATGTTGTCAGGTTTGGGGGGGATTTCAGAAGAGAGCATGGTGAGCTGGCAGCTTTGAAGTCAGGCAACAATGACAGAGCGTAACTTACCCCTCTCACCACCCACACCCCCACACACCCACTTTCTTTCTGGCTCAGGGTTGAATAACTGTGCACAACATGGATTAGGGTCACCAAAATCCCTCACTGAGGATTGGAGAGGAAACGCAGGGTGTCACGGGGGTTCAACTTTTTCCTCAAGTTTGACATTCAAGTTGCTTTCAGGCCAAACGCTCCTGCTGTGGAGACTCTGAATAGCAAATGTTCCAGAAACTCACTCATCACGGGCCAGCGTTACTCGATCCAGCCGATCCAATTAGTGTGCACCAAAACCTCAAAGTTCTCATTTAAGATGTAAAAATACACACAACTTACCTAGGAAGTCAACTCTAGTATCTCGCTAAATAAAGAAGAAACAAAACTCCATCCATCCATCCATCCATCCATCTTCAGCTTATCCCCGGCTGGGTCGCGGGGCAGCAGTCCAAGCAGAGAAGCCCAGACCTCCCTCTCCCCAGCCACCTCCTCCAGCCTGTACGGGGGAACACCAAGGCGTTCCCAGGCCAGCCGAGAGATATAATCTCTCCAGCGTGTCCTGGGTCTGCCCCGGGGCCTCCTCCCGGTGGGACATGCCCGGAACACCTCACCCAGGAGGCGCCCAGGAGGCATCCTTGTCAGATGCCCGAACCAAATCACTATCAATATATTAATATCTTTGGTTTGTTGCATATAGTGCTCACATGTAAAGCAACATGATGTCAGG
>VOQK01017775.1:2472-19809 GCA_015052645.1 Benitochromis conjunctus
AAAGCTGCAGATGCGCAAGACATAGAGAACCGAGCTGGAGGACGCAGCAACAATAACGCCACAAATCACAGAAACCCTCCAGCACCTGGTCCTGATTAGAGAGCTGCTGTGAGCTCGCTCACATCAGAGAAACAACCAATGAGCTGTTAAAGCTCAACTACTTTGTTTACTTACTGCTTCCTACTTTAACTCGTGGACTCTAACAGAAGAGCTCTGCATGATTCATAGTCCAAAATAATCTTTCTTTACATGAACAACTGTCCCACCACTCGGACTCTGTAGCAGGTTCAGAAAGACCAGCTCTTATCGTCAGGGGAAACGGTCCCGCGTCAGTGAGCCAGTGTGTTGGATCTGTTTAAGTTGTGGTTTTGGTTCTGCTCGTTATATTTTTAGGATTTGGTTTCTGTTACTTTGCCTTTCTCATGTTCCTCGTTGTGTCACACCCAGTCACTCAGGCTCTGTGTTATACTTCCTGTTTTACTTTGGCGGTCCCGTGTCTCATGTCAGTGTTTCTAGCTTTGCTTCACCCTGGTCATGTTTGATTAATCCCAGCTTTAGGAGCTGACACAGAGCTGAATGCAGAGGTGAACAGATCAGCTCAGTGTTAAAGCTGGAAAGGTGAGAAAGTCTGCCTGGCTCCTCCAAACAGAATAAAGCAGACTGACAGCGAGTCATTAATGTGTTTTTAGCCTGAAGAACTGGGATTAGTCACACAATCTAATTTGTTTTATATAAGTAAAAACTGTAATATTCATTTTTTTATATTTACTTTAAGCCACTGTGGGTCATCGCCCTGCCTGACAGCTGAGCTGGAGGGCGGACTCTTCAGTGACATCATCCAAAGGAACACCTTTCATTAAGGTGGTTGAAAAGCAAACAAAGGAACAGCACAGCCCCAAAGTGTTTGCCTCACACTCGCATGCAGAAACACAAAGAGTCACTTTGCTGTCAGACCGGTCCAGCGAGCAGACCTCTGCACACCCAAAACATCCATGCATCAGTATCTGATCACAGAGCAGACACGTAGTGAATACCAGCAGACATGTTTACATGGAAAAGACTACGTCACACACGTTAATGTTAAAAATCAGCCAAGTCGGGCAGAGTGTAGACGAGTACAGAAGTAACTACGATCATCTGTTTGTGGATGACGTGCTGCTGATTTGTAGAAATATCTGATTTTTAAATCCCCAAAGATCAGTCCTGTGTTTGTGTTATAACAGCGCAGCGAGCGCTTGGCAGAGCTCCGTCCTGCTGCTAGTAAAACAGGTTTTAATGTGTGACCCGCAGGTGGAAGTTAGCTCTGCTATAACCTGATGTGTTTACACGTTACATTTTTGGCAGATTAATGATTATTAACATGTGACTGCTCACTCCTTTACTACTCTCACAGCTGTTGTTGACCTCTGATCTCATATTCATGATCTTTTAAAATCATCTGCACAGCAATGAAAATATACACAGTTTTCTAATAATACAGCCAAGCATGTGTAATGGCTAACCTTCATGTATGAAGAAGACACCTGGAATCTATCAGACAGACACATTTCACACCTGTGTAGGGCACAGTCCCAGATTAGTCCCAGATTAATCCCAGATTAGTCCCAGATTAATCCCAAATTAGTCCCAGACTGGCATTCAGAGCTGAATATCAGCTCTTTTCCCAAACTACCAGGATTTAAATGCCCCTGAACACACCTCACCTCTGCTTACTGGTCTTGTCAGCTCAGTGTTAATTGCTCCAGTATATCATCAAATATCTGTTTCTTGTTGGTTTCTCTTTGAAACCAAATGAGGAACTCGTCGTTTCTGGGACTCTCATTAGTCTCCATTCAGACAAAAACATTTCCTGCTTTGAGTCGTATTATTTTAAAACATTTGTCTTCATCGTACTGCGATAAAAGCTGCCCGAGGAGTCACCTCACACGGGGCTCACGACAGCAGGCAGCAGGGCTGAGGAGGGCAGGAGGAGGTGATGGACGGAGGACACGACAGGAGAGGATGAAGGGTGGAGGAGGAGGAGACATGCAGCAGCTCCCACCTGACCTGATGGCTAAAACAGCTCAACAGTGAAACTTAAAGACAGCAAACGCCTCTGATGGCTCAGTCACATGGTCCCTGCCTCTCGCCCTCAGACAGCTGGGATAGGCTCCAGCCCCCCCCCGACCCTGCAGTGGATAAGAGGAAGCGACTGGATGGATGGATGTTAGAATATTTTAAACCGAGACCTTCGCCGACTCTCTAACAGACTGGTTTCTGAGGGATGGGCCTTTTACTGGGAGGATCTGACTGAGACTGGGAGATGACAGGCTGTTGTTTTCCTGCCCACAGCCCAGTTGATGATCCCAGCTGTGGCATCCTCAGGCCAGAATCACATCCACGCCCACGAGTGTCCTGTGTACTCGTGGCGTCTTCTCCTACAACTTTAACTTCTTATACCTCAGGCAGTTTGTCTTTAAGGGGTCAGAGGTCACCATGAAGCACTCACTCACCAGAGATAGTATACTCGTCACTGTGACTCTCACTGATGCGAACCAGGAAGGCGCCATCTTTGTTTTGGGAGGCGAGCAGCAGCTTCTCTGCTTTCACACGGTTTATGTTCCCATAGTACCACCTGCACAGAAACGGAGGAGAGAGGGCAGGATGATGGGATGGGAGGGGGTGGATGGAGAGAGAGAATGAAAGGATCAGACAGACATGAAGAATGTGTCACACATGAAGCCGTACAAGAACAAAAGCACACGTTACAGTCCGCACGCTCAGGCCACTCTGTCACACTGACGTCCGGTCATGTGACAGAGCGGCCTGAGCTTTGGCTGAACTGATCGGAGCCGTGCAGTCCCGCCCGTTTGCTCAGACATCACAAACCCGCCTGTGTTTACTTTAAGTTATCAGAGAGGGCGGGTCTGAGTGGCACAATGCTCAGGTTTCACTGAAACCAAAAGTCACGCTAAACTCAACCAGCAGCAGAGGTTTCTATGGTTTAATGATGCTGCAGGAGAGACAAACATCACAGCTCGTTACTGACTAATCCATCATTTGTTTCTGTCAGGAATAATAAACAAAAAACCAAATATTTCCTGGTTTCAGAATCTTTCTTTTAGGTTTACATGGTTCACGTGCACGTTCCTCTGCAGAGTCCAGCAGAAATAAACATGTTGACACAAACTGAGTGGCCTCTGTGGGTAATTTCCCCTTTATCACACCTGCTTTTAAAAGTTACCTGTCTAAATTATATTCAGGACTAACGTTTGCATTATTAGGGGGTGTGGCCTCTGACAGGTGGATAGGGACACAGGTGGCTGTAGCTGCTAGGCTGAACTGGAGCGTGTTTGTGCTGTTAGAGCCTTTTTGATGACATCATGTGACCAATAACATGGCTGCTGTGACGTCACTGTACAAATGAAGCTCCAGTTTTAGGATTTTATTTGGATTTTAGTGCTGATGAGCAGGTTTCTGTCCACGCTAACTACGCTACATAGCATTAGCTGATAATTTCATGCTCCGCCCTCTCGTCCAAACACGCCACTCCAGGAGGCAAAAAGGAAGAACGATGGATTTAGATTACATAACGCTGACTATCACAAAACAGTCATATTTTAAAACTGACTGCAGGAGAAAAGTCTGAGCTCGAGAGTTTTATCTTATCCTACGCTTTGGAATGATGAGTTCAGAGCTTCTCAGGTGGGTCAAACTTCCTGTTCACTTTCACAGGCTCAAAGTAACTGATAAGTGTTTCTATGGAGGCGGGGCCTGCTTCCACATCATTTCCCAGCAAGTTTAGGAGATAAATGAATTTACATTTGATAGCTGTGCTTGGAAAATCTTGATATTCAGCTCAAAGTAGAAAAGAAGGTCATGTAAGGCTGAAAACAGGCAGCTGACGTTTAGGAGAGACTGAATGGCTTAGAAGTCTTACAGAGAAGAAACATCTGAAAAAGCACAGGTAACACTCCGGCACAGACAGATGGGCAGACTATAGGAGAAAAAGGGTGAACCTGGGTGAAGGTGCAGCAGAAAGCAGGAGAGGAAGCGGTCCAAAGCTCTGAATTGTGATGGTTATAAAAATGGATTTTATTCTGACAGGGACGACACAACTGAACATGATTCCAGCTCAGATCATGAAGCTGAAGTTTTCATTCTCATAAAACCAAAATAGGTCAGAGATACTGAAATACACCGTGTCCAGAGAAAAGACCCCAGCCCAGGTGCGCATGCTCACAACTCACCGAAGACACACCTGAGGTCATAAAGACCCACAAAACCAGAAGCACCTGAAAGCAGCGGCACTGCAGAGCTGAGAGAGGCTCACGGAGGAGGAAACCCACGCCTGCCTGTCTGTGGGTTACTCATCGTTACGTCCAATCAGGTTTGAGCGTGTGAAACTGGACCAACGAGGGAATATAAAGGCTGAACTGATTAAATGTTTGTTAATGCCCTCGTGGACCCGCCTGCTTCATCTCCTGCAGAGGACACTTTGGTGTTGGTATATTAGCCTAAAAGCATAGCTTAATTGTCCCTCTGATGATTCTGAGATCATCATAAATGTTCCTGGTTCTCGTTGAAGGGTGCAGATGTGCAAGCTCTGATGCTCTGCAGACTTTGCATGAGTCCAAACTTCAGGTACCTGAGTGAGACCAGCAGCCCGTCAGACAAACGCAGTCAGTGTTGGCTCAGCAGCATTCACACCGATGGTGAAGTGGAGCGTGCACGCACAGCTCAGCTGACGCCTCCCTGCAGGTGTATGAATAATGGAGCACCTACAGGCCGGATACCTTCACACAGGTCCGTGCTTTTCATTCCTCTGCACACAGTCACACAGACAACACATGGGCATGTGAGGAGGCGTGAAACGCAGGAGGACGAGGGTTAAGCTGCTCTCAGTAAGAGTTCATGTTCTGTCTCTGATGGGCGGAGACAAATGCCATCACATGACAGGAAGGAGACGCTGAAAACACAGCAAACTTCAGCCCAGAGATGACGCCGACCCCCAGCTTCACGCCACGCGTACGTCACTTTGTTTCCTCCCCTAAATCCTGAAACAGTCACATGACATTTCATCCAATAACAGAGCGCTCATCTCTAACAGCAACGCTCGTCTTTTACTCTTTGATCGTGGATGTCAGGAAAGCACTGTTCACATGCTTGCACTTGACCTTTGACCCTTTGGATATGAAATGGCATCCCTCTGTCCTGTTTAGGGTTTGTGTTTTTGGCTAGTCAGCACCTCTGCAGCATTTCTGAAAGCAGGGTGTGTTTGGTGTGTTTCAGAGCACACGCGGAAAAATACACGGGCCGTAGTTTTCCGTGTCCGGCCCTCATCGTCTGAAATGGAAAACAAACATGTCCCGAAGAGTGACAGGAAGTGGAATTATTCTGGGAGGTGCCGGGAGACGGCCCGCGGTGCGTCATCGGCGATAAGTCAGGTGGAAAGGTGTGGGCAAATTTTAGGTGGATCTTATTATGTGACTAATATTTTCTTAGTCACCTGTCACTGTGGTCCCGCCCTACCTCAGACTCATGAAAACAGAAAAACCTCAAAGTCTCAGATTCGTCCAACAAAAAAGCCTTCCTGGTTTAGTTTCAGTTTTAGTCTTTTAAAGCCTGAAGTGTCATTTTGTGTAAGCTGATGGGACGCTGAGGCCGTGTCCCATCAGCCCTCAGATCAGACCTGAGAGCAGCATCAGGAGTTGGGTCTCACTGTCAGCTTTTATTTTGAAAAGTCTGTTTCTGCAGCACACTGACTGATTAAAGAACCAACAAACATGCAGCCAAAGCTCTGAGTAAAATTCATCTGAACACTCAAAGTTTCATTCATTTAAACGGTCGTGAAGGAAAACGTGCTCAAGTTCACACTGACGTCCGTTTTTAACTCCACTCAGCAGTCCACGCCGTCACTCGGAGCTGGGGGGGTCACCCGTGTGTGTGTGTGTGCAGGGGGGGGTCACCCGTGGGCGTGCGTGGCACTCACTTGTGTTTGGCGAACTCGTCCTGCAGCAGAGCCACGTAGTTGGCGGGGACGAGGCCAGCCTGCAGGCTCCCGGTGAGCTTCTTGGCCAGCACGTAGTCTCCGCGCTTCTCGATCACCGACAGCTTGTCGCCCTCCTTCACCGTCAGCTCGTCGTCGCTGCGGGCCTCGAAGTCGAAGAGCGCCGCGTACAGCTGCGCGGGCCGCTTCTTGGGCGCGGGGATGCGGATGTCCCCGGACACGGTGCGGATCTCGGCCGCATGCGCCGCCGGGTTGGCGATGACGTGGTCGTGGTCATGGTCGCGTGGCCCGGGGTACCGGAGGCCGGGCCAGATCCGGTCCCAGAGGCACGAGCAGCACGGCAAACACCCGCGGCAGCAGCTCTCCATCCCGGCACGCGCAGCTCTGTGCCCGGCGCGGCCCGTCGCTCTCACCGAAACGCGTCCTCCAGCACGCGCGTGCCTGCCGCTCGCGCCTGCCCCTCTCCGGAAACATCCCGCCCCGCCGGCGGGCGGACCGGAGGAACCGGTTTGTTCGGCTCCGAACGGCGGGGCACGCGCGGCGGCTGCAGGAGTGCGCAAACGGGAACCGAGGCCATGCGAGGCGAGCACCGGCAGTACCGGAGCAGAGCGGGGAGGATCAGGTTCGTAGCTCTGCGCGCCTCCTGCTGCTCACACACCTGCACACCGAGGGGGAGGAGCCCCGCAGGTGTGTGCGTGAGAGAGAGAGACAGAGAGAGGAAGGAGGTGTGTGTGTGGGGTCTCCATCCTGTCCCGGGACACCCGGGATGACCACGTGTCCCACCTGCATGGGAAGGTTCACCCTTCGTGACGTCACAGGAACAGAAGCAGATCCATCTGAAGCTCACCTGACAGCCAGCTACACATTCCGGTGTTCAGGTGTCAGTCACCTTTGTTCAAACTCGCTGTGACTCATCTGCCTGGCACTGGTGTCCAACATGAGGATCAGAGCCCCCCAAAGGGCCACCACACAGACAATAGAAACATTTGAGCATTTAACGAATAAATAATAATGAAATGATGCGAGAAGCCATAATTTTAACAACTCAGTTTTATTTATATTGTTGCCTCAATAATCCTGCAGTTCGTCTGATGTCCAGCAGAGGCAGCAGCGAGTCAGTGTTGAAACCTTCCAAATAAACATAAAGCAGTCCAAGAAGGCGGAGCTCCAGGTTTGGTGCGCAATGACATTCTAGGATTGTGATTGGATGTCATTCTGTGTATGTGTGATGCTTCCACACAGTCTGTGCTAACCAAGCTAGCTAGCACGAGCTGACAGAGCTCTGTCGTCTTCTTCAGTTAGTGACACTTCAGGAAACTGAAAACAAAGATGGCGGCAGCCACAGGGCTGACACTGAGACGCTAAAAGTCTTAGACCAGTGGTAACGGCACAGTGACTACATCCATCTTTTATATACAGTCTGTGTTATGATGTATAATGTGCTGTGGAGTCATGTGATCAACGATTTTATAAACCAAAAGGGAAGTGATTTTAATCCGAACGCTCGCTCCTGCAGGTTCTTCAGCCTGGACAGTCCGGTGTGCTGCATCAGACTGAAACCTGCAAACACCGACGTAAACGCAGTGAGAAGTGAGCATTCGTGATGCGAGGAACAAAGGGAGCGTGAACGCTGACGTCTGATAGATAGCACACTGTTTTTATTAGTAGATTTAGCTTTGTGATGTACAGCTCGGGAGGAAACAAACCAAAAAACAAAGTGAATGGTCACAAAGTCCAGAAACGTTTCAGCCTTAGCAGTGACATCACACAAAGAAAGCTCAGTCTGTATAATCATTGGTTTGTTCGTCATGGACCAGAGTGATATGTAGTCATCAACAAACAGAAACAATAACCCACATTTCTTCTTTTTTTTCCTCCATCCTTTAAGTTGCTTCACATATATTATCAACACTTTTCTAAAGAATCAAAATATTCAGCCACAGGTACTGCAAAAGGTATCCACTGTTATATAGAAGAATAGTAAACACAATAAATATAAAAAGAATTGATTTGATATAATTTATATGGTATCAAAGAGAGGGAAATGGGCCTTCAGCTGCTTTTATAAAAGACATGTCCTTTTTTCTGTTCCTGAGGTTGAGTTTCGCCATCCGCAGTCAAGTTTCGCTAAATCTACTAACAGACTACAGACCCGACGCCCGAATGGCTTTTCATTCGCTGAGGAATCGTCTCCACCTGATCGTGGAGGGTCGCTGTGGCCCCGCTGGGATCCTGTGTGCCGTGGAGTCAGCCCAGAGGTCGGGGGTCAACCACAACCCACCCCTCCAGAGCCGAACAATCGCACAACTCTCCCCTCCCACACCCAAAAGACCGCCCAGGACCACCTCGCCTTTCTTCACCGAGCACGTTAGCATGTCAGATTTAACTCAGCGCTAACGAGGCTAACGGGAACTACCCAGTCAGCGACCGCTGAAATGCGTCCCCGGACTCTACGGAGGACTGAAACTGCCAAAACGATCGAACAACTCAAACGGCGACACGGGTGAGACGCCGGCTGTGGCAACATCTGGGCCACATCTGGGCTAGGCTCGTAAGCTCTCCTGCAGGTAATCTAAAAACTGTGCACTACTACAGATGATGCAAATAAAATAAAAATATACCTAAATAATGTCCTCATTTCTTTTTTTTTCTTATAATCCATGTGTCATGATAAAAAAAAAACACTGAAAACAGAGACTTATATGAAATTTAAACTAACGGCCTGCAAAACCTGAGCTGTAAACGAGCCATGAGCTAGGTCCAAACATGGCTGCTGTACCTGCGTGCCAGTTACATTTAATTTTTCCTTTGATTTATTAATGCATTTATTTTGCACTTTATTCCCTTATTAACAACACTAAACAGGAAATAAAGAGGAGAATTAAAGTTCAGATTAATTTCTAATGTTAGCTTGATGCATTTAAAGGTGCGGTGAGTAAAGCGTAGTACTAAGGGCATTCGTTCTTTTGGCACTTTCAGGCCTCCACAGTGGGAAAGGGTAAAGTGTGAAATGTGGGTAATCAGTCCCACTTCCCTTCAGAGTATGAGGAAGGAGTCAGTGTGGAAACGAGAGGGATGAAGATGAAAACAGAAGGAACCAGAAAAAAAAGGCAGAAATCTGTACATGTAAACATCACACTTCCACTGAGTCGAACCATGAGGAGAGTTACAGCTTTCACATTGGTTTTACTGAAGGTACAAAGGCCTGGCAGAGGACGTCGAGCCAGCCACGAGTCCGGTACAAAGAAGCGAGCCGAGGACAGGAAGGAAAGAAAAAAGCACCACCTACAAAGTGAAATCAGGAAACCAAGCGGCCCGGACGCCGTCTTTCTATTCTGACAGAAGCTGTACGGATAGAAAAATAAAAAAGCTCCATGACTCGGTCTCCTTTCTTTTTTCTTAAAGACGCGTTTTGACCCGACTGGCATGGCGGCGCCACCACAGACGCCCCCGTCTGACGCCATCCTCCACAGAGACTGAAGACTTTTACACGAGCTGACCAGCACGAGCGACGCATCCTCGCACTTTAATATTCATGTCCACTTCAGCAGGAATCAGTTCCCGTTATCGCGGGACCATCTCCTAGAAACCTGCCGCCATGACAGCCACATCAGGCATCTCGGATTTAATGGACGAAGGTGTTTCCACGCTTCTCCAGCTGGAGTCCATGTTTCCTGCAGAGCTTCTACCTGCACACAGACTGCTGACCCTCACTTCAGGATGGTCACCTGAAGGTGAGGAACAACCAGGAGCACGCTCCAATCGTGAGGCCACGCCCCTTTAAATTCATCCTCCTCACCGGGCCTTCCTCCCTGCGACTTTCGCCTTTTATCTAAAATCCTTTTAAAGACGCCATTTTGACACGGTGGAGGAGTGCGAGCGGTCGGGCCTTCCTGGGAGTGGTCTAAAGGTGACAGCAGCACAGGAAGACGTGCTGAGGTGAGTTTCTGAGTGACCCCGAACCTTAAGATGACCCTGCATCATCCTTCAGAGGGGCTGACAGGCGGCTTTTGATACCTGTGGACACAGGTGTGACCTAAAACTGGGGGACATGAAGAAAGATGGCTCTAAATGTAAAGTACACTGATCTTCTGCTCAAAGATGATTCAGAAAAACGACTCCGCCGCGAGGGTCTTCGCTTCAGCTCGTACCAGAGCCGTCTCCGAGGACAGGCCCGAGAGGTCGGCGAGACGCCGTGACCTTTGTGACAGAGTCTAAACACGACCTTTAAAAACAGAGCAGCTGTGGAGGACAGCTGACGTGGGCCCGTCTCAGAGTAGAGCAGTGAGCAGGGCGAGCTCGGCGTCCGCGGCAGCACCGGCAAGGTCCCGTCTGCTGACGTGCACGTTTGGAATGTGTGGTAGAAACTGCTGGAATATAAAAAGACCACTTTACTCACACTACAAAATATAGAAATCAGAAGAAGAATCACGTCATACTTAAAAATAGAAACTGGATAGAAACACGTCTGCCATTTACCACCGCTCGTGAAGACGTTAACAACGAGCGGGGGTGGCGGCGTATGGCTAAAACACCCGGATCGTTCTCCCGATCGGTCCGGCTGTGCCGACAGCAGGAATGGAAACCAAACAGAGAGCAAATTCCACCTTTCTGCAGATTGTCATTTGCTTTTTGTTGCGTGTGATTCAGAAACGTCCTCTCTGACAAACAGGAAGTGATGCGATGATTTCATCAGACAATCTCAAAGGTTTTGAGAAGTTATTCCTTAGAAAAAACAACAACAAAAGAATAATAACGAGGTCGCCAGAGGCCGTTTCAAAGGAGCAGAGGTTTTATCTGAAGGAACCGAGGAAGAGGAGGATGAACAGGACCGCTTTGAGCATCAGAACCCGGCGTGAGCAGGAAGTTTAACGAAGTCGAACTGTTCCTCCATCTTCATCAGAACTTTATGGAGCCCTCAGAGTCCATAAAGGCGATTCTGGAGGAGATCACAGACTCCTTTGAACAATGCCTTTGGAGACTTCAGGACATCCTAACAGCAGGAAGCCTTTCAGCTCATTCAACCAATCACGATTCAAAGTAAACAAACAGCTGTTTGTCTGACGGGAGGATCTTGTTTATTTCTGACAAACACATTTGGGACCTTCGAGGCTTTCAGAGGTGAGGAGGTGAAACCGGTCCGAAGGATCGCCACACCTCTGGGTCCCGTGTCTGTCTGTCCGCGTGCAGCTGACGCCGCCGCCGCAGCAGAGAGCGGTTCGGCCCATCACAGCACATCTGGACCGGTCCAGGTGACCCAGAGGTGCTGGGTCTGACTCTGAAAGCCAGGAAGCCGAAGCAGAGGCAGCATCTGAGAGCACAGTGAGGATCAGACGGAAGAAGAGCAGGACGGGACGCCGGTGCCCAAACTCTGTTTACGACAACGAATAAAGTTTGATTGTACCTCGGTGCTGATCATCCTTAAATGCTTTGAGAAAGGCGGGTTAAAGGTCGTGCCCTCCTGCTCTTCTTCCTCTTCTCGTCTAGTTGGGTCTTTTGTTTTTGTTGCATATTTTTCTCTCAGTGGTCTTTAATCACAGCTTTCCAAAAGCAAAACCTCATCAGATTCAGTAACTTCCATGTCAAGCTTTTCCCAAAGCTCGGGCGCTTTGTTGCTGCACATGAGCAGGAACGGGTGGATGTCTGGGTGGAGGCTGTGAGCTTTGAGCTACCATCACAAACCTCCTGGTGAATGTGGTGATTATCAGCCGCATGACAGAAAACTGCCATGCCACGCCTCCCCTTTGCCTCGCCTACAGCTGAGCGAGGCGTGGGGGGTTGGGGGCGGTCCCTCTGAGGAAACATGCATACACTTGCACAAAGAGCCCCGCCCCCTCACATCACAGATGACTGTTGCTTCGCTCGCTGTGCAAAAAGGGAGCAAATTACAGTGAAATGACCGAGCTGAGTAGAAACCACAGTAGAAGCAGAGCTTCATCCAGGAAACCAGGAGCTTACCGAGCTCCAGGCCCTAACAAGCTGAGACGCTGCGGTTCAAAATGCACTTTGAAGCTAAATTCACATAATGAAAAATAATTTTCTTTAAACAACGCTATCAAAAGACAAAAGTACGCAGTGTTGATGAGAATGAGAAGTAAAGGAAGAGTTTGGGGTTTGGGGAAATAACTTGCCTCCTTACACAGAGTCAGATGGTGCCAAAGTCCAACAGCTAGCTTAGCCTAGCTTAGCTTAGCTCAAAGACTGCAGGCAGGGGTAAAGAGCTAGCAAGGCTCCGATTAAAGGTCAGAAAATCTGCTTACATTCACCTGTACAGAGCACCAGTTAACATCTTATGTTTTCTCTCTCTTTTTTTAGTATGGCTTCTTTTAACAGGACATAACATGCTAATGAGTAAGCTAGCCACTTCCCCCAGCTTCTAGTGTTTAAAGCTAAGCTAGCTTAGGGCTAAGAACAGCTACTGCTAAGCAGCCTGTAACCATGTTTACTTCTGCTGTTTTAACATTAGAGTCTATGAGGCCGGCTCACCGCTGGAGCCTCCAGAGGACATCAGAGGAACTGCAGCTTCTAGCTCTCCAGGGTTGGAAGGTACGGCTTAAAACCAGGTATGAGAATGAGGTCAGATTTTCATCTAAATTCATAAGAAAGCAAATCAAATTTCCACAAACGTCAAACTGTCCCAGCAGCAGAGAGTAAGCAGGTACCAGAACATCAGGTGTGATGCTGAGAACTAAACCCAAAGGAGGAGCTCCTGCTCTGCTGATCTGCTGCCACTCTTTCCTCTCAGATTAATCACAAGTTACCCACCATTAACCAAACAGTATTAATCTACACGGGACTAGAAGTTTGTACAGCCCCCCCCCCGCCGTGCCCTCCAACAAAACTGAGGGGAGGGTCCGAAAAGAAGAAGATTCACAGTTAGAAAGTCACAAAACACGACAGGAATCGAGCCCTATGAAGCAAAACAAAGAAAGCAGCCGACCAAGCAGCCAGCGGGACAGAGGAGCGCCGATCGCACCGCCGCTCTCTGAGCCGGTTGGTCGGTCGCGTTTTCACGGGGCACTGCGGCGAGCTACCGCCCGGCTGTGTTGAGGTTTCAGGTCTATGGCAGAAGGTCCGGTTTTTAAAATAGCAGCAGCAACATGAAAGTTCATCATTATAATCATAGTAATAACAACAATAATAGTAATGGCCATCTCAGAGTTTAACAGACACACACAGTAAGACGGAGCAGTCCTCCTCATCCTCTGAAGCCTGAGGAAGAGGAGGAGGTTTAGGTCCACGAAGAAGAGCCGGAGAGTAGGTCCAAACAGAGAGAAGAGGAGGAGGAGGAGGAGGGACGGCGGTGTTTAAACAGAACGATGCTGAGGTTTCGAAGGCGTCCACGTTTGACCAAGTAGAAGCTGGAGGTAAACCTGCACCCGCGCACACACACACCTGGATGCACACACACACCCGCACCACTCTCCTCAGAAAAGAAAGAAACGCTGACGACATCAGGAGGTGGAGAAACCCGGCTTCACCTGCAGGAGCTGAGCGTTTGATTGGCAGGTCTGATCTGAGGTATTTCCTGGTGGTCAAAATGGCGTCTCGGATGCATAAGTGAGCACGCGACTCCCTGGGCCAAAGGGGGGAGGATGGGGGTGAGGTCAGAGGTGAGGAGAAAGTGCTGAAGGACACAGAGAGCTTATATACAGGCGAGCACAAACAGTCCATCTCTTCTTTTTCTTCTTTCACTTTAAAAAAGTCCAACGGAAAAATCGCCAAAGAGAAAACGTCCGAACACAAACAGCCTCAGCGCTCCCCGCACAGTCTTTGCTCCTCCTCCTCTGTGATTGTGAGGCACCTCCGCAGAGGAGACAAACTTCCTGCGGTGTTCCGGTTTCTGTTCTCAGGCAGGATTCGGTGGATTCTTCGCCCTCGCTCCGGCCCCGGGTCCCGTTTTCCTCCAAACGGTCCCCACAGGTTCAAACCGGGCGAGGCGGCAAGGAGCGGCGAGGGCGCAGGAAACGTGACGGGGAAGCGTGTGTGTGTGTTTGTCTGTGATTCTATCTGTCTGTGTGAGAATGTGTGTGTGTCTGTCTGTGTGTGTGTGTGTGTGTGTGTGTGTGTGTGTGTGTGTGTGTGAGAGAGTGTGTGTGTGTGACTGTGTGTGTGTGTGAGATCAGTTCTGCTGCAGGATGAGGTTTTCCAGCTCGTCTGCTGAGCGTAGCAGGAAGGCGGCTGACTCCCGGTATCCGGCGATCAGCTGACGAACAGCCGTGATCTCTGGCTGGCTGAGCTGGGTTGATGCCCCGCCCCCACCTCCGCCACCGCTGCTCCGCCCACCGAGGCTGGCAACAGAAGAGGTGGAGTTACTGACGTTGGTGGAGGAGTGAGACTTCATGCTGAGGTCTGTGGGACCTGAAGAGGAAGACGAGGAGGAGGAGGAGGAGAGTTACTTTCATTATTACTTATATGATATTATATATAATATGTTATTTATTATATTACTGATATTAGAAATCATCTACAGGAAGGACCAAAACATTTAAACTCCGGGCCTTGAAAGATAAAACTCACTCTCACCAAACCCCAACAATCTGTAAATAAAAGATGGACTGCTTGCGTCATTACTGTTTTCATTCATGGTGTTTTTCTTACCGTTGGTCTGAGCAGCAACGGCAGCGGCGGCGGCAGCAGCACCGGTTGTCAGGGAAACAGGGTGTTGCATGGTGGCGCTCAGGCCTGGGTATCCACGGTAACCGTAGCTGAGGCCAGCACCGTTGATATAGAGCTGGGACTCCTGGGAGGAGAAGGCTGAGGCGGCCAGTGAGTAGGCGGAATGAGCGAGGGACGCGGGCTCCCTCAGAACGCCTCCGACCCCGGACGGCTTATCCAGAGCGATCTGCTCATCCTGAGGAAGGACAAGGAAGTCAGGGGATTTTCAAAATAAAAACAGCATGCTGGAGGCAGGAAGCAGGAAGGCTGATGCTGACACGTCATTTTTCTCTCAAGGAATTAAACAAAAACTGAGAAAGTTGAGGTTTGCTGAGGCAGTGATTTAGCAGCTCTGATGATAAACACAAAGTGCACTCAGAGCAGCTTCTAAACATAGTCACATGATCATGGGCGCCGCCCGCCGCAGGGTGTCCGGCTGCAGCTCTGAGCTGCTGAAGGTGTGAGGACGAGGAGTCAGACACCGAGTTTATCAGGAGCTTCAGTTACAGAGTAAACACAGAGCATTTACATGGTGACACTGTCCTCTGTCCTCGTCACGTCTCTGTCCTCGTCACGTCTGTTTTCCTCACTGTCCTCTGTCTCTGTCCTGTGTCTCTGTCCTCATCACCTCTCTGTCCTTGTCACGTCACTGTCCTCTGTCTCTGTCCTCTGAGGACAGGTTCTTCGAGGACGAGGACAGAGACAGTGACCACAGCATGTGTGTGTCTGCATGATGCTGCTGTAGTAAATGACAGACGCAGCTGTTTGGACTTAAAGTGTAACAGATAAAGGCTCGTAGCTGTTGTGTGATTATCAGTCAGGTTTGTGTTATTTCACAGAAAATGTTTTACTTGATGAAAAACAGGAACTGTTAGTCGCTCTTCTGTTGCTGTGGTATGAATGGTCTTTATCAGCTGTACATTTGATCAGAATAAGGCTGAAAGTCCAAACATGTATGGACTCCTTCACATTTTCCACGGCGGGCTGGATTGGAGTCTTTGCCGGGCTGACTCTGGTCCGCGGGCCTTATGTTAGACACCTGTGATCCAGCACTGAAGCCCTGATGTTCCCTCTGATCAGAAAGGAGAGAGCGCCTCCAGCTGGAAGCCGTCAGTAAAGCAGCTCCGTGTCTGACACCAACTGTGAAAGCACTGCAGGAACTCACGTGGTAGGCTTCGAGGCGCATCCTCTTGGCAGCGTTGCGTGATTCGCTCTCACAGGCAGCAGCCAGGATGTTCTCAGCCATGGCCGAGGTGAGGTGAGGTGGAGTGGGGCGGGTCTGAAAACAACAGAACATGAACATCTTTTCTTAGTGTCTGGGCTCTTCATCATCACGTTCACATCACTAACATCAGGGAAATGATCATGCACAGCAGGAAAAACAGAACAATTAATCAACGAGCTGAAAATGCGATCAGCAGGAGAACATCAGGAGTGACCGTGAGAGTGGAAGGAAACGTCCAGGAGAAGGTAGTTAAGCCGGTTCAGCTCACACAGGAGAAAGACACACTGAGGAAGAGGAGGAGGAGAATGAGGGCATCACAGGGGGAATGCTGGGAGGAAGATCCTGAAGATGAAAAATAAGAGTTTTACAGGTGGGTGAGGAAGATGAAGGTGAACTGATGATCTGTGAGAAGAAGAGGAAAAACAAGAAGCAGATGGAAGGAAAAGATGAAGAACCAGAAGAAGAAGAAACAGCAGGAGATGAAAGATAAGAAAGCTGAGATGAGCTGGCCAAGCATGCAATGTGTGTCTTCACCACCAGGGGGCAGCAGAGACAGTCCCGTGATGATCAGCTTGTCCTCAGACTATCAGCGCTTTGATCACCTGTGGCTCCGCCTACTCACCTGTCAGTGCGTTTATCAGTGCGTCACGTCTGGAAACCGGAATAAACTGAGCTGAGTGTGTCGTTTCCATAGTTACAACCTAGTTACAGGTGAATCATATCATCTCAGCACAGATCGGGTCATCGTGCCGAGGGCGATGGCCGCTGGTCGCTGCGGGAAACCCGAGCGCCCAAATACAAAACAGCTGTTAGCAAATATGAGAATTTAACTCATGTTAAGAATGGAAATTTAAGTATTTTAATGTTTCAATATTATAGTATGTTAATCTCATATGATAATTTGGGATTGCAGATTAATAGGGTAACATTATGAAGTTTGTAACCTTTGTCCTAGTGAAGCAGGCCTCTGTGTGACATTATGACCTTTATACATACTGCTATTGTGTGTGTGTAAAACAGACAGTTTTGACACCTCGGTAGAAAGTTAAGACGCAAACAGGGAGTGCTGTAAGCGCTACCCTGGCAGCATGTTCTTTTTAACTCAAGAAGAAGAAGTTAGAGAAGGAACTTAACCTTTGCAGCAATATGTTTTTATTGAAACTGTAAGTTAACTGTCTGGATGTATGACGTAGAAAATGTTGTCTGGGTGACAGATCACGTGGAGGAGAAAATCATCAATGTATAAATGAGGCTCTGAGGGAACGCCCCTCAGATCTGCAGGAAGCCTTGCGCTGTGCATGATCTCCTTCCATGGAAGTAATAAAGCTTTTGGTTGGAACATGGTGTTCTGAGTGTTAATCCGGCACAGAGATAAAAGAATCGGATCACAGGACTCTGTACTCAGCACAGCGTTTTCTCTGCATTTTCTACCCACAGTTTGAACTAAATAACAGATAACACATGT
>VOQK01017778.1:7866-18298 GCA_015052645.1 Benitochromis conjunctus
AGTAACCTTCACTCATGATACTTCAGTGCTCTGATGAACTCTATATCCTGACTGAAACTCTTCATATTAACCATTTCTATTCAAATGACCAGTTAGCTGTTTGACAACTATGATTTCAAGTGTTTTTAAAATAAGAGGAAGGTTGGAGATTGGTCTATAATTAGCTAAGACCACTGGATCAAGTAAAGGCTTTTTAAGTAATGGTTTAGTTACAGCCACCTCAAAAGCCTGTGATACATATCATTTTGATGTTGTCTTTATTAATGGTGAGTCTTTAAGCAGTCTTGCAGCAGTGGGATCTAAAAGACACGTTCATGTTTATGATGGAAGTGACGAAGGAGAAATTATTGTAGTTTGCAAAGATAGATAGGAGAGAGAGTGTAAGTAAATATCAGCAGTTATTAAGGTTACTATACTTAATTATATGTCTGTGATACAGCTATTTAAAGACAAATAAAAAAGTGAAACTGGCTCTAAGCAGGACTGATCTACTCCAACTTTTAATCAAAAACAAGTTTTTTTTTCTTCAAACAAAACAGTTCAACAATAGCTAAAAATGTAACCAAGACTATTCTTATTACTTTTATGTTTTTCGGCAAAGATCAAGCAGTAATCGTCAGCCCCCCACTCCGAATACTCATTTCTAAGTTGCAGTTGTTTGGGGACCTCCACATTGTGAGGGTCGCTTGCACTGATGTGGAAGCATGGTGAGCAGCCGGATGTCCTAGTAGCCTCATTCTCCCTGCTAGCAGAGCATGTCCCAACTGTTGTCAATTTATCAATGTACCGTGCACTAGTGGGCACAGTTTGAGCCACCATTAGGACAGGTGCCTCCATCCATCATGGCCAAGTCACTTATTCCACCTTGTCAGGGGAAACTAAATGGAGCTTTGAGGAAATGTAAACAACTCTCAGTGGACAATCAGAGGGCCCATCTCAACACTCCCAACCAGAGAGCTGAGGACAGAGATGGTTCAGTCTCTCGTTACTGCCCTAATGTATTCCCATATGTCCTTTAATTGTATTCTGAGACATGCTGATATGCCGCACATTAAATGCAGCACGCTTTCTTCTAGCTGTAATTATCCTATTGTCTTGATTATCCAGAAAATCACCCTGCTCTGTTTTACAAGAGCTTTCCATCTCAAAGAGTTCATATTTTTAAAAAGCAACCAATCTGAGATGATTTTTAGTGCAACATGGAACTATTTCTATTTTTCTTTTTTTTGTGGTGGACCTCATTTCTGCCAAACACTGTAAATTATGAAAGAAGGAGAGAAAAAAAAATGTGAAAAATGTCTCATTCTCCAAAGACACTTACTGTGGCATTTATGATTTAAAAGTATGGATTAATAATGCAACAATAACAAAAATATTATGCATGTATTCACTGTACAAGGGAACTCAATATCTAATTCATGTTTGAACATTTGTTTTGCTCCAGCTTGTTTTGGAGAGTTTCATCTTGACAATTATAATCTTATGGGGATTGCTCTTACCCCCCTAGGCCTGCACTTCATTCGATTTTGTTATAGTGATGCACAGTATACCCAGAGGTGAAGTGAACAAGGATTAATTAAAAGACAAAAAAAAAAGAAATAGCGGGTGCAAAATGCTGTTAATCAGTCCCCACCAATCAGCCACGATCATGATGGCACAACAGAGTGAAATCAATAGAGAGCAGACAGACTGATAAGTGTTTTTTTTAATGAATGCTGTTATTAAAGCTTTTATTTTGCTAAATTAGCCCTGTTCTCTAAATATACTGCATCAACTTGTTAGCACACATTATATTACAGATTTGTTTGCCCTGTCTGTTTGACAGAATTTCTTTTAACTTTCTTTTAACTTTCATGTTCCTGTCATAGACATAGCTCTTGTAAAATGTTAAATCTTGCATCAAGTTAAGGTTAAAAGAAATTGTGTGAAGGACTTGAAGTGCAGTTGAAATGCTTCTAAAAACCAAAGCCTGCTGTATTTGAGATTGTTCCTCTGTGCTGCGGAGCTCTATTGTGGTCCCGAAACTATTACAAACACACCAGTGAACCACACCATTGCACTGAGTGACATGTTTCTTTATTGACATTAATATGGACACTAGGGCTGTCACTTTTCATTTGAAATTCATACTTCCTTTTAAACATAGGAAACTATTAAATATTTGATCTACAATCATCTGTTTGAGATTGGATTTGATATTTTAAATCACTGAGCGCAATAAGCTACGTTTCTTCCACCAGGGGGTTTGTGTGATCCGCTTGATGGGCGGTTGTTTTCACTTAGCTAGCTAGTTCACCCAGCACCATTTGAGGACAACTGTGAATAAGAGTGTTGGTGGTTGCTGCTGGGTGACAATGGTTTTCCACTGGCTACATCTTCCTTTGGCTCCAGATCATCCCATGTTCCTCAACTAGACTGCTTTCAGCAAGGCACGACAGTTGGCTGTCGGCTTCAGCTGTCTGTCCCTATACAGGAGTCCACCCCCACCTGGGCCTCCCTTCACCCCATCTGCAGCCACAGACATCAGGAGAGGAAACAGGCCAACAGGGACCTTAAGAAATTAGGTTTACAATCAGAAACACCCCTAACTTACTACCGGATAAATCTGTGTGGGTATTTGTTTTTCATTTCACTTTCTTTAATTTAACGTAAAAAAAAAAAAAAGCTCCTAAAAGATGTGTTCAATAAATGCAGGATTACCATGGTGCTGCAGTTGTTTTTACGCTAATCATTTCAGTAGAACAGTATTGGGTATCCATGGATTCTTATTTTGACTTATTTTGACTTCTTCAACTCCTCTGTGCAGCTTGAAGCAACTTGCATCAAAAACAGAGTTTGTGTATATTTTGTGATGAAGACCAGCATCTGGAAGTCACTGGCATCGGCTTAATTACACTGGAACAGTAATTCCCATTGGGAATCTTGTTTTACCTTAAGCTTGCACTGTGGAATGGATTCTGATTACTGGTTTCATTTTGGATCCAGTTCCAAGTTGGTAAAATTCACAAATTTGTTCATTCCTGCATCCCATATAGAATCTTCTTCTTCTTTGTTACTTTGCTAATAGATTGGAGGAGGGATTCCAAAGGATTCTGATTCAATAAACAGATTTGAAACTAGATTTGGAGCCAATGAAATGCTGCTGAATTCCATTCTTATGTAAAGAGAAGGCTCTGAATGAACAGTTTTTACAGTGTAAAATTTGTTCTTACTGTAAAAAGTGATTTTATCAAATTGTGTGTCAGTTACACATATATTACTTAGTACTTTATGCAGGAGTGAATTTAAAAAAAAAAAAACCCTCTCGCAATGCGTGTCCTCTACCTTAGGCCTGGGATCTTCAGAGTCCTGCGCAGTGATCTTGAATTTTGTTCCTGGGATCTGCTGGAGCCACTCTCCTAGCTTGGGGATCCATGCACCGAGTACTCCGATTACCACTGGGGACCACTGTTACCTTCACCCTCCACATCTTCTCCAGTTCTTCTCTGAGCCCTTGGTACTTCTTGAGCTTCTCATGTTCCTTTCTCCTGATGTTGCCATCACTCTGTATAGCTACATCTATCATTGCGGTCATCTTTTTCTACTTGTCCACCACTACTATGTCCGTTTGGTTAGCCATCACCACTTTGCCTGTCTGTATCTGGAAGTTTCACAGGATCTTAGCTCGATCAATCTCAACCATCCTAGATTGTCTCAGGGGCATCTTTACACAGCCTGCACCTGGGGTCTTGCCTAGTGTGATAGACCCTTCCCTCTATGGATCTTGTGTTCAGAGCTTGTTCCTGTGCAGCCATGATTAGTGCCTCTGTGCTGTCTTTATATATATATATGGTATCTGGTCCTTTTGTGTGTGTATACATGCGTGTGCTTACACTCCCTGCCTTGCTGCAGCTACAAAAAAGTGCTGAAAAGCTGAGCACTACTGTTAAGTAGCTCTGAAGCTTTTGTTAAGTCAGTGAAAGTCTTTACATGCATCACAGATATTGAATAATTTTGCAGAGCTCACATAATGTGTATATATTTATTAATAAACCCGGATTGCCTGAAATGAATGGAATTGAACTGAATTAATTAAAGTGCACAAAATTGTCTTTTCTAATTGTAATGACTTGTCTATAGCTGTATAAATTAAAAGAATAGACTGCAACATTATCCTCATCCAGACAGAGGGGGAAAAAAAAAAACCTATCCTGCTTTTAATCCAGACATATTTCACCTCATTCTGATATATTGTTATGAAGTGAATTCAGTTCAACATGAAAGTAATTATATCAGCTATATTCAAACAAAATGTTGTAAACCTTTGGCGACGCTAATCACATCTTCTTTTATTCCGACTGAAGACTCGAGTTGGCTGTTTCTTTCCTTTCATATTTTATATGCTTATTATCTAATTTTCTTTTGAAGGCCTTGATTATTCCCCGTCTGAAAATGAACAATAATTGCTGCCCTACTGCTTACAAAGTCTGCCGAACAGAAGAATAAAAGAGTAGTCTTTTCAATGGTCAATCAGCAAAGAAGTACATTAATCATTATCTTGCATTACAGTTTCTTGTTTTGTGCCTGAAACATGGCTCTGTAAGAATTAAAATGTCTTTTACCCTCTCAATTACACGTGAGATTTGTATGGTCACTCTGAAACGTAATATGAACAACAAGCATAAAATAGAATTTACAAAGAGGAGAGTGCTTTGATCACATACTGTATGCCTTGAGGAGTCTTGCCTGAGAGTCTTTGATGTGAATCAGTGCATGAAAGACAGGTCCAATTGGCCTGGGGTCACCCTCAAATTTGCACTCTTTAATCATGTGTTCTATGTCAGGTGTATGAAAAAAAAATAGCCCCTCGTGGTTTATGATTTTTCCTTTTTGCCATTATTGCATGAGGCAAACTTCCTGTCAGACGAGTGTGAAACCATTTGCTGGCCTTAAATATGGTTTTAGCTATTTCACAAAGCTCTGCGTGCTGCGAAAGACATTAAAGAGGACAGAGACAAGATGGGAGGAAAAGCCCAAACAGTTGTTGTGTTAATACCTTCATAAACACTGGGATCGCTGCACCTAATTACCATCAGATGGATGGAACTGAAAGGTCAGTCATAGCCTTTTTTAGCTACACAACCAAAAAAGCTCTAGGGACTTCGATGTTGGTCTGCCCGTCTCTCAGTCCAGCATTTTAGTCCACAATAAAGTCTCTTAACAATGTGGATAGATTTCTGTGATATTTGTTTAGGTATTCAGAGTCCACAGAGAATAAATTCTAATTTATTTTCTTCCTGATGTTTCTTCTTAAGCTTCCAGCAGGTTGAAGTGTGCACCATCTCATTTGTATTTTGAGTTTGATAATATTGTCGTTTAATGATGTGCTGATCATTTTTAATAAAACGCTTGACCTGAAGAAAAACACACATATAGCAGTAAGGTGGTTTCTTCCAGGCAGACATCAAAGAAAGGAGGTAAATGCTTCACACTCAAAACTCAGATGTGGCAATTTATGCTCAATATTAGCAGCTGCAGCAACACTGACACACTTCCATAGAAAGCACAGCTAAACTACTCAGAGTGCGGCTGAAGCTAAAGCTTGACAGACCTTTCCTGGCCTCTTTTATAGTGTCCTTGAAACTCGTCACCTAAGACCATCTAATCTTTTCCCACCCATGTAAAAAATAAAAATGCTGCTTTACAGTGTACTTTAAAGGTGCATCATGCTGAATACTTTGCTCTAGAGGGGTTTGCTGGTGTTTGGCAGCAGGACACAGAGGCCGCACTAAATTCGAAGTGGTGCTATTTTTGTTTCTTACTTTGATTTCCCTGAATTTCTCCAGAACACATAAATATCAGAGCAACCACTATTCTGATAGATACTTTAACAGCGTATAAATGATCCACAAGGCAGTTGTTATGGTGTAAGGCATGGTTATCCTCTGAGAATCTTTATGATTTTAGTTTGTTGTGGGGACCAGGCCTTTAGTTTTTGGTTTCTTCTGATGCCAGTGCACAGGGGAGGAGATGTGGTGGAAGGGTAAGAAAAAGCCCCAGCTGCTTGACGTTCCCATTCCTGCTCTACAATGATGCTTTGGACTTTGTTTTTGCAATTGCATCCATTGGCTACCTATCCTTCAACATCATGGACTGCCACTTTTTCTTTTGGCTGCTCCCTTTAGGAATCACCGTAATCCTTCCTGCATGCTCTTCTTCACCTCTCCTGTGTACTGTTCGTTGCTTTGCCTGGTTGACCCCATGTATTTAAACTCATCTAACTTCACGACATCCACATTTGCATCTTCAAGCAAATATTCTATCCTGACGTTTATTCCTTTTCTCTCCAGAGCATACCTCCACCTCTCCGGGTTCCTTTCCACCTGCAAACTACTAAAGACCATAATGTTGTCTGTGAACGTAGTAGTCCACAGAGGCTCTTGCCTGACCTCATGTCAACCTCAACCTGTCCATCACCACTGCAAATAACAAGGGCCTAAGAGCTGATCCCTTACGTGGTCTCACCCAGACCTCAAACTCATCTGTCACTCATATCACACACCTGATCACTGTCTTGCTTTCCTCATACATGTCCTACACCACCCTCACATACTTCTCTGTCACTCCTGACTTCCTCATGCAATGACCCAAATCCACTCTAGGCACCTATCACCTATCATATGCTTTCTTTGGATCAACAAAGACACCATTCAACTCCTTCTGACCTTCTCTATACGTCTCCATTAACACTCTCAAAGCAAACACTGCATTTGTAGTGCTTTTTATCAGCATGAAGCCATACTGTTGCTCACTGATTGTCACCTCTCTACCTAACCAAGGTTAAATCTCTCCCATATCTTCATGGTATGTCTCTATAGCTTTATCCCATTTACTATATTATAGCCTATCACCTCACCCTGGCTTTCACTGCCGTTCAACACATAAAATCACCATTGGTCATATATTGTGTAAGGCGATTGGCCCAAACAAGACATCAACAACATTTCCAAAGAAGGGAACCCCAGGCTTCCATGGGGGTCTTGCTTTTCTGAGATATTTTAGTGATACATTAAAGTTCAGCTTGCTGTGCACATCCTGAATCAGCAACGCTATTAAGATACCTAATGAGCTAAGTGCAGAAAGTTTTTCCAGGAAGTCATCCAAACTTTTGGCAACTCAAAGAATTGACTCCTAGGGTAACCAGGGTATAAAATCCAAATCTGCAGCTCACACAAGTAAACAAATCAGCATGCGCTGGTCTGGTTAACCTCCCCAATCAGTCTCCCTAATCAGTTATCAACAACACAGTACCAAAAATATCTGACACACCAACTCCTTCAACGCAGTAAGAAACAATTCGAAATCCCAAGATAAAATTGCTGCAATTTCAGTGTGTCGAAGAACAATTGGGCTGAACTTAGCTACAGTTGGAATAATGACAGAAATTCTTGCAGTGAAGGCACTCTAGTTCTGTAGCACAACAAACAACAAAGCATTAGCCCTCATTGCTCTCTGTGTTTTTGAGAGCATTTGATCCTTTTTTATCTAACTTTGTGCCACAAGTTTTAAGCAACAGGAAAGTAAACTCACCATCAGATTTACCTGCTTTGGTATATCTACTGTAAGTTTCTGCTTCTTTGATTCCGGCTTTGACACAGTGACAGTAGTTTTCTGCTGCTGTTCTACTGGCATGCAATATGTTGCAAACAACCCAAAAAACCAATAAATGTTTCAGAAATATTTTCTTCTCCACATCACTATTTTGAATAGTTTAGAATGAAAAACCTACATATGGGTCTCTTAGTCTTGACATGGGGATTGCAAATTATCTGTCTAGAAATTTAATTCTGTTGCAGTCGCAGTATAGACATTCCTGTGTGATTTAATAGGGTCTTATTTCTATATGGAGATAGAATTGGAAGACAAATAGGATTTAAGGAAACATATTACCTCTTGTCCCTCTCTGAATACAAAGGGCAGACCTCAGTGCTATCACAAAGAAAACAGCTTAGCAGCAGTGCATTTGTTTTCCCATTCAGCGAGAGAAGCACTTTGTCTTTCCAATCGTTACCTGTCTGTGAATCAGTTGCTCCATTATGGAGGGCCTAAAGAGGGAGGTGCTGTCTAGGGCTAAATTGCAATTAGTCGGCCTGCAAGTGAGCCTGGCACCAGTTAACTTGGGATATTGGAGTGCAAGGGCCCCGTAATCAGGCCTTGGTCATGTAGAACAATGCATAAAATTAAATTGACATTAATGAATAATTGTATAATGAAAATGGACGAGTAGAGTTAATTGCATGTTACAGTGAGTGTAATGCCCAGATAACCTTGTGTCTAATGCTATTCTTAGTCTGACTGCCAAGGCTCTCACCGTGGCTCCTCTCGGCGGGAAGTCATTAAAGCAAGGGAGTAGATAATGCCAGCGAGCCGAAACCCAGAGTAGCTACAATCTCGCAAAGACTTTCTTTCACAGGCTTTTTTTCCTAAGTGGGCTATGCTGCAGTCATTTGTACACAGTCTGAATGAAATTAAAGGTCACCAGTGCTGCGCATCTATGTCTGGATGGGCTTTTAGAGTGGGGCCCACTCACAAAGGGGGCTGTCACATGGTAGAATGAACACCTTAAGATGGCTTGGAGGACCAGGGTATTTGCCACAGATGACGACTTGAGTGACAGCTGCTTTGCCTAATTCATAAACGCACCCCATGTTGAACCACACCTTCCATTTAAAAATTATTCCAACCATTAGACGCTTTGTTCAGAATTTCAATATGACTTGAATTTTATTAAAATACCTAACATTACCATACTTATTTTAAAATGTCACTGATTTTCTGCCTCATTAAACATATAAGAGGACATACATGAGGGTTGGGATCCCCTCGAGGGGTCCAAGATTAATATTCGGGGTACCAGTATGGTTAATAGGATGGTGAAGTTCAGAAACATGTTTGTCTCATGAGCTTTTTTGTTAGTGGTGAATGAAGTAACTATGTTTTCCATGATGGGCATCTAAAAAATATTTGAGTTATACATAATTTTACAAACCTTTAAATTCTTAATTTCAGAGGTCAGAAAAAAATATATATATACATCATTCAAACAGTTTTCATTGGTCAGTATTTAGTGTAAATCTAAGTGCAGAATAAATTTTGATGGATAATGATGGATTGCCATCTTATTCAGTATATAGGGTCACAGGGAGGCTGTCATAGGGCGAGAAGTAGTTATAATACTACTGGACAGTTGATTACAGGAAGTAGAATAGATTTTTTTCCAAGAAATAATAGTCTAGTTAACAAAAAGGTTACCATAATGTTTTTATTATAACTGGCTATAATTGAGAATCAGTAATTAGCGCATATTATATAATGTTTATTTTAGAATGTCGTAAACCACGTGTCTCAAACTCATATTAGTTCATGAGTCACATACAAGCCATCCACTGTCTTTCACTTATTCAGTTCAGGGTCACAGTGGTTCACACTCACATTCACACATCTGGCCAAGTTATAGTTAGGTTTACTAATTAACCTAACATGCTTGTCTTTATGGTGAGGGAGGAAGCCGGAGTATCTGGAGAGAACCCACACAGGCATGGTGAGAACCTGCAAACTCCTCACAGAAAGGCCTTAACCAGCTGGTGGATTCAAACCCAGGACCGTTTTGCTGTGAGGCGATTGTGCTAAACGCTACACAACCATGTAAACAGCACATTCTAAGAATGTTCATATTTAACGAAGCATCCATTTAGAAAACAGATGAACACACTGAGATGTCTTAAGACGGAGTGAAATTTCAACAATGTGTCTGAGGTTTGCTACACACATTCTCTGATTACGAAGAAATGTTACTGGTCCTTACTTTTGTGTGGCATGTGAGGCCGTGAGCAGCGTCTTTGATGGTAAGAAGCATTTCAATGTGATGATAAGGCAGATGATTGTGAAACAGACACGTTTTATACTATCATGATGTAATAGCGTGTGCTTTGGAAAACAGCCTGATTGGAACCTTTGGCAGGGACTTTATGGTCCCCTGGGCATATGTTTGACACCCCTGTCATAAACCACAAGAACCAGTTACATACATGAAAAAAATGTCCTAAACGTTAATTAAACTGTTAAGTTATGTTAAGTGCATATATGTTCACTCAGACAGTAACTGCTTCCATTTGTTTTGTACTGAAGTGACACAAATGCCCACCAGGGCCTAGCAGCAGCTTCCCATAGGGAAATTCACTGAAAACAACAGCAATGTATCAATTTACTAGCTGCTAATTTACCATTGTCTCAGCTCATTAGGTTGAAATGCATCACTAACATCACATTAACACAAAACCAATGCAATAAATAAAGCTAAGGAAGCAATAGAAGCAATTTACCTGATCATTTCTGGTAATCACAGATTTGTTTGTTGATTGCTTTTTTGCTATTAATGAACAGACCGTATGTT
>VOQK01017778.1:18318-30401 GCA_015052645.1 Benitochromis conjunctus
ATCCAATCATCTGATAAGTGGGCCCTGGAAAGAGTGAAAATGGTAAAGCAACAGGGTCGCTGTTATTTTTTTCGGCAATGACGCTGCAAAAGTGTGTCCAATGCCCAAATGTTTATCTTCAGGTTTGGGAATCTGCTAAAAATCAAGGCGTGTGGGCTTTCCCAGTGAGCAGCAGTCTGGCAAACCATGAACCTGTGGCGGTATGGTTGAACATGTGCTGGAACAGGTTTGTTCTACAATGGCTTAACCTCAGACTTACAAATTAAAAGGATCTGTTGTTAGTGTTTTGTTGCCAGATACCACAAGGTCAAAGGTCTTGTTGAGCCCATGCCTCAGCTGCTAGCAGTCATTTTAGCAGAACATAATGGACAGACACCACATCATTCCGACATGGCATAGTGTTTTGACTCATAAAGTCACATGCATGTAAAGTAAGACTAGCAGTCTTTTGCAGTAATCAGCAGCGATTTTTGACTGTGGTTTTGATCCTGTCTATTGGGCATGCAGTTAAAAATGTCTGGTGTTTCTCTGGCTTTAGAAAAATAACCAGATTTCCAGCAATAACTCATTTCCTCCAGATACTCCTGTACTGTATTTCACTGCATTCTTTCTTCGTGGCCAAGTTTTCAGGAAGAGAGACTATGTGTATATGTAATTCACATTGATTCATTGTAAGTGTCTGCAGAAGCATCACAAATAGTTGTAGTAATTTGTTCAAAAATAAATAAAGTAGGCATTGTAAGCCATGCGAGTTTGTCTATATCGACAATTATCTGTAGCTTTTGGGAACCAGCAGTCCCTCGTTGGCACCCACCTCTTGGCATGAACTGTAGTTAGCAATGAACTGTACTTCCTTTTTTTCCCCCTACTTCCCACTTTTTACATTTGTTGCTCTACTATTTGGGGCACTTGGGTGCTACGTTATTATCACCGCCTCAGAAAGCTGCCTGAATGTGTGGCACTGTTCATGTACAAATATATATATGCCACAATGTGGAGTTTATGTTCAGTTATTTGTTTTCTACTTTTCCACCCTCGTGTTATTCTGTATTGTATTTAGTCCCTTCGTATTTTATTTAGAAATCTCCATTTCTCGAATACTTCAGTTAGTTGTAGATCCATACTTTCTTCTATTCCCCACCCCTTTTGTGCTGTTTCACTCATAATCTTTCTATATATACCTCCAGCTTTGCTCTCCAAGATTGTCTTGTTCGCATTCTTTGGTTTTTCCTTTGTGTTATTATTGATCCCTCTGTGATTGACTTTTTGGACTTCTTGTAGATTTTGCCTTCTGCCTATACTTTACTGGATCTGTTTGCCCTACTGACTGATAGCCTTGGCCTGTTTTATGATTAAAGATTTGGACTTTGGCCTTTTTGGGTTCCCCCTGCTATCCTACCCCTTGAGCATTTTTGCTGACATCATCATTCTGTTTTGAAACCAGACATGACAGACAGGGGGGAACTGACAAGGAAACACAGAACACAGCATGCCCATTGGCTAATGAGCATGATGATTGCCTGGATAATCCTTATTTCTGACTCTAGTTATGATTAATATACAAAATCCCCCCCGTGATCTGGAAGTCTTGATTGAGACCATAAAGTCATCAATAAAATGTTTACGGAGGAGGAAACACTATAGGCTGCTTTCCCTTAAGTTCCTTTGAGGTCTTTTTGCAACCACAAGAGTCTCCCCCTACTGGCCATTAAATAATTTCAAGTTTAAGCATTTCTGATTTGGCTTCACTTTTCACATCCAGAAGCTATGCCCATCTTTTAAACTGTCTACGCCTTGGAATGAACATAGGAATATGGGAATAAGACTGGGAATGGAGACAAGTCAGAACGTGTAGATAGGGGAAAAAGAAAAACCTTATCCTCTACTTGTGTGGTATACACACTGAACACACTGGTGAATGAATCAGAATTAGTATGCAAGTGAACTGAAGCAGTGTCCCAGATTGTTCCCATCGATAATGTGCAGCGTTACCCACTTTTTGAACACTCTTTGTCATCCCCGGTAAATCAACATCTATTGTTGTCATTCAGAATGACTACAAGTCATTATCATTAGTTTGTAGAAGTAGTGTATTTTCTGTATTTCATATGAATTCAACAAATAGTGCCTTTTTGCTATATACTGTGGTATTCACAAGATAATTTTAGCACTTTGTTTCTGCAGTAGATCTAAGAAGCTTTTTAGACACAAGTAGCATCAATAGGCCTGATGTCATTGTACTTAGTTTCATATTTCCATGCACTATAGGTCTGCGTGCTATGGCCTAGATAGGTTTACCTAGTTATGTCAATCTAGCCCTTTTCTGTAGTTTAGCGTTTCACTGGAATGGCTTTTAGCTCATCCAGGGAGAGATCAAAAACTGCTGTTAGCTTACAGGCATTAACCTGCATAGTGATAGTGCACAGAGATATACCACGGCATGATGTCATGTTTTCTGTCTTATCGTAGGCACTTAGTGTACAGCATGAGGCCCCTTGTGTCCTGAACTGTGTGTGTTTGGCTTCATTACAGATTGTGGTGATGAGGCAGTGTTACCTCGAACAAGCCTTATCATGTACAGTTTTACAGTTTCCTTGTTTTATTGGTGGAATTATGAGAAGTGGGGTGTCACACTAGAGGAAGTAGGCCAATTAATCCACAGAACCCACCACCACATTTTTCACTGTTACCCACTAGCCAGGAGTTTCTCAAAGTGGAGTCCCTGGAGAGTTTGTAGTGGCTGTTTGCTTGGGGGGAAGATCCTGATGTGCTGGTTTGAGGCATGTATGAGTTCTAGTGCTGTCTGCTGTCCAAATACTCAAACATTTTCAGGGTTTGAATATATAGATCCTCCTTGTATGCGTATCATGTAACAAATTGGTCTTATTTTACATCATAATAAACATTGTAAGCCCAGCCACAAACAAAAATCCAGCTAATTTGGGAAATAATCTCAGTAATTACATTTGCCCAGGGCTGTACATTTGATCTATTTTGAAATTATACTCAGTTTAAACATTTGTTTGCTTTCTCACTGCTACTTGAAACCGATTTCTGTGCACTGTTGGAAAAAAAATATGTTTACGTTTATATGATACCAGCCAAATTTAAACATATAAAATAAACATCTAAATATTAGACATCTGTCGTGTATGAATTTTAGATGTTTATCAGACAAGGAACTTGCCATCAGACACTGGACGAAAGCAGCCTTCACTTTTTGTCTTACCTGTAATTTGCACTGAATACATCACATTATGAACACATTATGTTTTAACATCACCTGGGCTGTGCTTTGCACATGCAGCAAACTTTAAATGTATGTGTACCATGTTTTATCAAATGGTGACCTATGTGGATAATTTTTCATAAAGTTTGGCCTTTATTCACCTCAGCTTCAGAAAGCAGCTGACCTTTAATTGAACCGGGTTTGTATTAGAGACAGGCTTTTAAGTCCGTTTCATTGATTGGAATAAATGGACATGGTTAACTAGAAAGCTTTACTCTGATACACCTCCTTTAGCTCTTTTAGATTAGAAATTCAAAAGATGCGTCGGCCTGTAAATGAAACTTTTTTTTTAATAAGAGCAACTTATTTCTATGTATAAATATACGGTCATCGCACCAACTAACCCAACGCACCCAGGGTGTCACATCTTTCCTAGTCTACCATCAAGGTTAACATAACATTTCTTTATATGTTAAGAGAATGGGAATCCAGGTTAACAGGTTGTATCTTCTAATAACAGTGATAAGATTTATTTCTTGATCATTTTCTAAGGTTTCACAAAGAGTCAAAGCAGAGCTGCCCTTGTACAGGCATCGCTGCCCCATGTCTCCCATTTGTGTTGTTACAGGACAATAAATCACTATGATTGACAGTTCTTGGTATAGCATTTCTATGAGCATTAAATATGTTTTTAAGCTGAAACTCATAGTTTTAAAATTGGAATACAGTAAAACAGCACTGTGGCCTCAGATGAAACTCTGTCCAGATACCAAGGTGGTCTAACTGTCTGATGTAATATTTCATACATTTCTGATGCTGTTATCAAGCAGCTAGAGTACATCAAAGGGGGCCACTACTGGTCTTTAGATTGACTGCCTGCTGGTGTCCACATTGTTTTTAATAGGCTCTTCGCAGCGGGCAGCAATACTACCATTTGTGTTGCTCGGCCCTTCTTGACTCCCTGATGCTTCCTGTGTTCTGTGTCTGTATCTAAAACTGAAAGAATACAGAGGTTTTCCTCCTCGAGGGCTGCGTTTGTCCATTTGATCAGGAGTGTTGTTCATGTGTTTCAGCAAAGCAAAACGAACTGTATAGTTAATAATAAATATTTATGGGGAGGTTGGGGTTTTTGTTTTTTTGAACCACTATAAAGGTAGCAACTATTCTTTGACATGAGCGAACACATGATAAAAGTGGGAAGTATCAATGATAAAGTCCAAAGCAGAAATATACAGTAAGGAAGCATTGAAATGGGCAGCATGAGAGCATGGTGGTTAGCACTGCTGCCTCAGAGCAAGAAGGTCTTGAGTTCAATGCCACCATTTAGTCGTGGCCTTTCGGTGTGGGGTTTGCATGTTATCCCCACGTACTCTGACTTCATCCCACAGATCAAAGAGATGCAATCAGTGGTGTTAGGTTAATTTTTGATTCATAGGTGTGAATGTGTGTGGGAATGGTTGCCTCTGTCTCTGTGTTAGCACTGAGTCAGATTGGCAACCTGTCCATGGCAACATGTGCCCATCTCTGTACCTACCTCTTACCCTAATGTAGCTGGGATTGGCTTCAGCCACCCGTGACCCTGGACTGGATAAACGGAAGAAAATGCATGACCGATATAGATATAGAGATATATAGATATATGCATAGCTGTCCTTTGTTGATATGAACCAAGAAGAAAATTGTTGGTGAAGTGGCTCTTAAACGCATCCTTATGGTAAGGTCATATATTAAGTCTTTTGTTGGTAAAACACTAGTATCATATTGTTTTCTAATCAACAGGTACCTGTTAACTTTGAATTAAAACCTGTTCATAATGGTTAAACAGGTTTATATAATATGCTGTTTATGGTCCAGTAAATTAAACTCTGAACTGAACTCTGATAGAACCACAACTAAATGATTCATTAATATAATAGAGGCATTATTGCTGTTATAGTTTTATGTTCATCAAAATATTAATCCTGATAATTAGTGACTACTTCTTCTTTAACTCGTAGTTGATTTTTTGTTGTTGTTGTTGTTGGGACTTGTTAGCAGGCTATTTTTACCACTGAATCTTTTTGTAGTTTATGTCAGGACAAACTTTTTTTTGCCCGATCAAAAACAAATGACATTTTGTTTTCTGTCAGTTTTCTTTCTGTTTTTTGTGATAAAAGTGTAATTTAATTGCAATAGAATGAAAATGCATTGTGATTAGTGTGAAATATTAGGGCTAAGAAAATGAAGCCGCCTTCACTCAAACACACTAAGTGCAGTGTAGCAACAAGCTTCACTCTTAATAGGAGCAATATACTGCTGTGAGTTTTAAGTGTGCCCTCTGATCCAGTCCACTGAGTACTTGCCTTGAGTCAATTTTCGGCATAGCTCAATTTATGCCAATGTTCATAAATGGGCAAGTCCGAATTGACCAGATGGGAAAATTGTCAATGTGTAAACCTTTAATTTTGATGTAAAATCAAATGAATTGAAAAAAGTCAGGAGAACCAAAAAAAAGAAGGAAAAAAAAAACTTCTGGGGCTCAAGCTCAAGGCTATGCTGGCTTACCTGTCTGAAAGGAAGCAATGAATAATTTGATCACATTTTTCATCTCACCCGAGTGCTGAACAAACAGGAATCTGTGATTAACAGTTTTAATTAGGATTCTAACTTGACAAATTCTTACAGCCTCGCAACGTTCCTAAGATGTATAAATCACTGGCCTGGGATCATCAAGCTGCCTCTTAAGTGAATGTGCCTCAAGATTACTTTGTGATTCCACAAACTGTGAGTCAGCCAAGGCTGAGGGTGTGTAACTAATCCTCTTCCCACCACATGTCAGGTGGAGGAAGTTTATGTCCACTCAATGAGCTGACTACCCTGCTCAGGTATTGGACCCTGGTGGGGTCACTGTAAAAAATAGTGGACTGGTAGATGTGGATCATTTAGAGATTCCAGTTATGGATGGAAAATATGAAATTGTCCTCTTTTTGATGTATTATTTAATCAGACTTTTAAATGAACATTTTTTTTTTAAATAAGTACTTTTTAAAGTAGGTTTTGATTTTATAAAATAGAAAGATATCTTTTTATGGTAATGTTGCATTAAGAGTGATTTCATCTTTAAAAAAGAGAGAAAAACTGAGGCTCCAGACAACTTCCCTGTGGAACACCATAGTGTAGCATACTTCACTATTTTAAGGTTTATTGTTGTGTTCCATCATATAATTAGTTTCTCAAGAACTAATTACATTAATTGAAACTCTGCTGGAATATAATGAATTAAAGATTTGGTGTCCGACTTGTTTATTCCCCATTATGGAGCAGAGCGCTTTTTTCCCTACTTTTCCCCTTTAATCACTGTGCATCAAGTGTAAATTTATAGCTATAAAAAGTGCTGCACTGTAATTTTGCAGCACTTTGGTTAGTAATGGATGAAGACACACACCATCCCTCAACCCCCATGACCCGCCCTAATGCCAAATTTAAACATCAGTAATGCGCACTGGTGTCTGAAATTCCATTGTGAAATGTTAAATTTAAATCTTGATGATATGCATCGTAACTATTGTAATCAGACACCCCAAGCTTCGCCTCCGTTATTAATTGTCCAAAGCATAATGATTTATTGTAGTCCTGCAGTAGGATTATTAATTTTCTGGTTGATTATACCTGTGGGCGGCAACAACGCTGTTCTGCATATAAGCATCTGCTAAATGAAAAAGTATTCTTCACATGAAAATATGTCCTTGGAGAAACAGCAGCTCATTTTTAGTTTAATCAAACATATGTAAAAGTACTGTTGATTATGGATACAGTGGCATGTATTCAGAGGGGAAATGTATAATGAACATTACTTAATGATTTTTTTCTTTGTTCCGACTTGTAATCGAAACAAAAACTTCATTGTTTGTGCAGTTAACTCCACGTAACTGTTGCACTTTCCAATCAGTTGCACGCCGTGACTTGGCAAAGGCTTTCAGCCCTGCATCCCAAACTGCACCTGCACCGCAACAAAAACACGCAGCCCCAATATATGGCTCTGCTGTGACACTGGCGGTTTACATTCCAAAGGAACAGCGGAGAGTGACAGAAGTGTGTGTACAATACAAACCGCTCGCAGCCAGGCAAGTCTGGGTACGCCCGGACTGCAAACTGCAGGCCAAGTTCAAACTTCACTCAAAGAAATCACTGGGATCTCAACACTTAGAGGAATGCACAGGTGCAGACACTCAGCAGCAGACAATCACAGCCAACACTTGATCAGTTTGACACTTTGCAGGGCCGGGGCCAGTGGCAAGTTCCTGTGGGAGTCTGATTGGGGCCCATGTAACAAAAGAAACCAGTCCACTGATGCCCCCCAACCCTTCCCTGTATTTCTGCAGTAACCTGGCTGGTTGAATCCATCTCCACTCTCCTGCTCATTTACAGCCACACAGCTGATGGTTGTGTAATAACACTTTTACTCTGATAAGCTTGGCATGAGTATCCACTGGCATATTAATCTGTCCATGTCCAATTAATCAATGCTGGATTACATGTTGATGCTCTTAGCTGCAGGCTTCCACTTACATTTACTGATATCAGGATGTTACTTTTAATAGAACAGAGCACATTGCGTTCATTTCTTTGGCACCAAATAGATGTTTTTGCACTTCATTTTGGTTTAACATGATCAGTCAGGAGAGAATGTATGAAGAGCTCTGTTTGCAGCTTCATTGATCACAAGAGATATTACTGTCGATCAAATAAATTTTCTCATGACTTTCATTAACTAAATTAAATTAAATATGCAATTAACGAGCCTCGCTGATAAAATTGGGAGGAAGGGGACATGATGCAGTACTTTAATGATACTGATTAGGATTGCTGCTTAACATCGCAGCAGTCTTATTCTAAATCAGGCTTGTTTGCAATACTACATCTGACACATCAGTGCTGAGAAGGGAAGACAGCACAGTGCTCACCCCGTCCTCTCAGGCCACTAAGAAGGAGAGGCAGATTAATTAACAGACCTTTGCAGCCAATGAAGACAGGTGGCAATAATCCTGACAAGCGACAGATCTGAAGCCTCTCATACAAAACCAATTTCAACTGAGCTCCATTTTTCAAAAGCTCATCAGGGTGAAGAACGAGAGAGTTGAACCCGTGTGGCTGCAGAATTTGTTTCTCTCTGATTGCCTTGTCAGGATATCTTATCCGATGGCAGATGACCAAAACCCCACCCTTCATAGACAAACTCTCCCTCTTTCTGTCTCTCTGACACACAATCTGTTCCACACAATGCATCCTCTGTTTTCCCACTCACATGCGGTGCCTCACACTTCCCCAAAAGGACGCGCATTCAGCCACGATCAACCAGTCGCCAAGTTACTCATCAGTAGTTTGAGGGTAGCAAGGGCACTTGAAATGAATATGAGAAACAGACAGAGGTAGGCAACAACATTTTTTTTGTTGGAGACTTATAGGACCAATATCACAGACAGGCTTTATCAACCTGAGCCAATACCATAATTAAGCTAAAGCTCGTTCAATGAGTTGTTTGAAAACAATGTCTGTCTCTACTCATTTTAACACACACAGTCTGTGAAAGGGTGTTAAATATGCATGATACTGTGCTGCTGAGGTAAAAGAAAGGGAAATACATTAGTGGGATTGTTGAAAGCTGGGGCTAATTAACCCTGCTATTATAATATGGGAAAGAAATGTCAGATCATTGTAACGTGATGCCGTTTGGCTGATCTGTACAAACCGCATGGTTAGATTCATGCATTGTTGCTCACATTCTCACACAGTACGTGTCGGGTTTACACAATACAAGAGAAAAAGCTTAAAGATGCAGACAGTCGGGTTCAAATCTCAGGTAACAAGTACAGGAGAAGGTAAAAAGAGCAGGTTGCATTACAGTTCTGGCTCTCACACAGTGATCGTACTACAACCCCTGGCAAAAAAATTGGAGGATATTCATAAAAATTTTCGCTTCGTAGGAAATGTCACAAAATTATTTTGGACTTTACGAGACTTCAAACAAAGCAGATTTATTTATTTCAATTAATGGCATGATTGTTTTTACAGATTAAGTTGAGGAAAAATTATGGAAGCATCAAGAAAGACATCACTATCAGTACACAATCAGCTTCTATCACTGGCATTGCAACAGTGTGAGCTAATGATTGCAATCTCTCCTGGTTTTTCACATGACATCCAAACCCATATCACAAATGAGCGGGTAAATTTGCTTGTTTTTTTAATTGGCATATTGCTTTGAGTTTGAGTTTTTTGCCACACTTTGTGTTGGATTTCCTTCTTGAAGGAGTTGTGTAACCCTTTCCATTGTTTCAAGTGACAGGTCTCTTGTTGGGGCCATGTTTCCTTTCAGTCTGGTGCAAAATCATGTTATGGTCTCTGAGATTATCACCTTTACATTCAAGTATTTGTATTAGAAAAACAAATTTCAAGGTGACGCTGAAATTTATTTCCTCAATATTGACTGATTCTGTATTTTTTCCCTCATTTTCTCATTTGATCTAGAAAAGATGTCTGAATTACAATAATTGAATTTCAATTGATTCAAGAATGTTACACGAAGCCAGGATCATGTACATCAATGAAACCAAAATAGTTTTCTTTGATTTAATTTTTTCCTACAAAATAAAAGAGCTGAGTTAATATCCTACAAGTGTAATGATTCTATCATTATTGTCAGAAGTTGTACTTGTGAACAAGATTTTAAATTAACACTGAAGAGGTGGTGACCTCCCGCTAAAGAAAAATCACCAGGACTGTGATAATAAATATCTTTAACATTATAGGGTTTAATTTACTTAGGAATAAAATGCATTTTGTTTATCTAATTGCTAGAAAGAAGTGGAAAACCTTTATACTTCTGTTAAGTATGTCTGCGCAGACTCATTGGCTAAACTATGTGTGCATCAGTTCTGCTTCCATGCACCTCCTAAAGGCTCATCTTGAGCCAGTTAAAACCCTGTAGTGTGGAAATAAAAAAATCACTTTGGTAGGAAATTTAAGAAAAATCAATTTGCCTGCCTAAGAAGGCTTTGCTGTATATATTTGTTGGGACCGGGATGACTGTGAGTAAACTGTGTTCACAAACTGTTTGTACTGTAGCACCTGGTCTGCACTTGTTTTGCACATGACAAATACACATATTGTTATTAATGTAAAACTGAAACTAATGAAAAAAGCAAACAAAAACAAAACTGGATTGAAATGAAAAAATAAAATCAATATAATGTATACTTTTTCTTGTTATTTAAAGAAATACACTCCTTTTTAATTCATTACAAGTGCTGCTTTATAAACCTAAAATGTCTGCAACATAAAAGTTAAGACGAGTCAGCTGCACTTTAAGTTGAGGACTAATCCTCGCTGTTTATCTTGGTTATTGTCTTTGATATAATAAGATTATTTGTCTGGACAGAATGGACCCCAGTTGGTTTACTGCAGTGCAATCACCAGCACATTATAGTAATGTTACTATCCATTGGAAATTAAGTACATAATAATGTGCTGCACTTGCATTAATGTGATTGATCGTGTCTGTTAGGGATATGCATACATAACAGTCTTTGCTTCCCTTTTCGCCTCTTTAGCTAACCCTCCTCAGGAGAACCTCAGTGGTCGATGATAGGATCCACCCCGACTGTCCAAACACTGCTCCCTTGGGGACATTAATTTCCAGCCAGTCCAATGAGTGAGTCAAAAGAGACAGCGCTCACTAAGCATGAAGATTAGGGAGTCGGGATTCAAACTTCTCAATTAAAAAAGTCTCCTTTTTTTTCCCAGGGAGAAAGTATAATGGCAAATTAATTTCCCGGAGATTAATGTACAAGGTAAATATTTTAGTATAAGTACTTATCTTCTAAAAAGTCAGAGGATGTACACCCCCTTTGCTCCCATCCCCCTTCCCTGCTCTCCCAGTGTGTGTTGAAACAGCTCAGATGCATAAGGAGTCTAATGAGAGAAGAGATTCCAAGCAGCCTGATGGCTCTCATCAATCACCTTTCTCCTTTGGATGTGTGATGCCGGCCGGGGGAAGGGGCCACGGAGGGGTGGGTGAGTGGGGAGGGAAGGCATCAGGCTTTTAATCTCAATAAGTTAATAGACTTTCGAGTTTGGTCATGCTAAGTAGAACTTCATCCCTGTTGCTTGCAAACAAGCAGCATTTACACGGGAGACGGTCTCAGGAGCTGCTTGGCATTTCCATGTTGCAGAGTTAATTTGTGTCACACCTGAAATTAGGAGATCTAACTAGAGTTTGTCGATACACCTATAAAGGCCAGTTAAAGGTTACTAAATACTGACGCAGCTTGGGGAACCCAATCCAGATATATACTGTGGCAAGAGTAAGAGATAAATGGATCTTAATATTAATTAGACACAGGCCTTTCCAAGCAAAATGACTGTAACATATCACTCCTGACTGTATAATACCATCCCATCGCTCTGTGTATCATGTTTTATCAGCCCAGTGTCTGCTAGGTTAGGCATGTTGTTTGATTTTTGTTGTTTAATGGCTGTCAGCAAACATCTTGTAGTTGTAACCACCTTCTGGCAGTTACAGACACCAGGAAAATAAATAGCTGCATACATTTTTTTTCCCCCAAACCTTAATTGTTCAAGTGTTCGAAAGTCTGATTCCTGATAAACACATTAGAACCGGAAAACAACGTGGTTCCTCACAAACAGTTTAAACAGTATAAAATTTAAAAAACATACTTCTGCTTGACTTACTAAAACTAAATTCAGCTCAAGTCACAAAAATAGCAATATTGCTAGAGCAGCCGTAAGCCTGTAAGTTTGTCTGTTTTTCTACTTGTAAGTGAAATCAAAGACTTGATTTTGCTTCTTGTCCTCT
>VOQK01017780.1:2620-15377 GCA_015052645.1 Benitochromis conjunctus
TCATTATGCTGTGTATATTAACTGTGCAGATCTGCTTCACTTTCTCTCGTACTGCGTGGGCGTGTGCTCGTTGATGCCACTTACAATTTGACTCATCAGTATTCGGGGCATTCACGCTCTCCCTCACTGCCAGTGATAAGCGATGCTGATTATCAGTGAACTTTTGCCACACAGTGCATCTCTCCCCTTCTGTTTTACCTCTCGCTGCCTCTCTCAGCAATAGTAACACTTTGCCTGTGAGAGCCAACATTGTTTTAATCAGCTTCACGTCTATTAAGAATCAGCTGCTATTAACACTCATTAAAACCTAAGTGGTGGAGGCAGGGCTTAGATCTCTTACTTGAGTAAAAATAGCAAAGCCACAATGTAAAAGTGCGCTGCCTGGTAATATAGTGCATGTTTTAAAAAAAGAGTTTCCTTTACTGGAAGTAAAGGAACTACCTCAAACTCTGAATCAGTGCTGTAATGGTTGCTTTAATAGACAACTTGTCATCCTCTGAGAGTAGGCAGGACTCAAACACAGACTCAGAATGAAGTTTGTTGATTTATTTATTTACAGTCTCTATGAACAGTCTTCAAGTAAACGCTCCGATAGACTCCACTCCGTCCTTAGGCTCAATACCGAAACAGACTGTTCTGTCCAACACTCCCACTCGAGGAAAACAGGGCAGGCTTCTGGACAGAAAAGAGGAAGGTGAGAGGTGCACACATGGAAACAGATGAACAAACTTACTGGACAAAGGTGAGTATGTACCGTGACTCGTTTAATGTTCTGAAGGAATGACTGAAGGAATGCCCTCTGTATCTGAAGCGCAGTGACTAATCATCAGATGAGGAGACAGGTGAGTTAATTGTTGCAGGTGCGCCAAGCCGAAGGGCAGAGACCAAGACAACCCCCCACACACATACAGAGAGAGGGGAGAGAGAGTCAAGGAGAGTGAGAGAAATTTGCAGGAGAGCCAGGAAGAGTGGAGGACTCTGACACTACTAATTCTATTCTATTTCATTTATTATTCATTTTAATAAAAGGCTCACAGATGGAGTTGCTCAAAGGAGCTTGATACTGTAAAGAAAACACACCCTTTGTGAGCCCGAACTTGGCAACAGTGGGAAGGAAGAACTCTGTTTTGATAGGAATGTAAGTAAGCTCTTAATTTTAATACTGCAGCTGCTTGGAATTCAGGTCTCAGTTAACATCTCTTTTCACTACCTTATCCGATTACCCTCTCTTTCTGCCCAGGACCACTGACCCTGGCTTTCGGGACTGGGCTGCGAATGGTGTTTCTACCTTTTCTGACTTAATGGATGGTCCTAACCTCATGTCTTTAGCTGGATATTCAAGCCAAATCTCAGAACTTCTATAAAAATCTGTTATGGCCTGTTAACAGAATATGGGGTCACAGCTTATTTGAAGAGGACTTGGGAAAAAGAATTACATATAGAGATTAGCGACGAGGCCTGGGACGAAGTCTGGGAGAATACAAAATCTTTGAGCATCTGTAATAAAGTGAAGGCAATCCAAATTAAAATTCTACACCGAGCTCACATATCACCATCTCAATGCCATAGATACAACTCAGACCTTTCTCCGCTGTGCCCTAAACGTAAAATAGAGGTGGGCAACCTCATGCACTGTCTATGGTCCTGCAGGAAAACACAACAATTTTGGTTTGTTATAAAGTGTGAATTGGATAAGATCTTCTCTACTGACACTGAATGTAATCCATTGTGCATGCTGCTTGGAGGGTTAAATGACAAAATCAGGGGGACGTTTGGAAAGCAGCTCTTTAGGCTGTTAACATTCTGTGCAAGGAAAAACTCAATGGCAGCAGGCGGTACTGGAATATGTGTCATTAGACATTCTAACATGCAAGTTACATAGCAGGGATAATATTATTCATAAAATATGGGACCCTTTTATGGTGTATACCGGTTTGGATATAGCTGCTATTTTCTCACTGGCCCTGGTGAAATGTAGGCGTGCCACTGCTACTTTACATATGAGTATTGCTAACTTTATCTCATAATCAAAGTGTCTGGACTTGCTATTTATTTATTTGTATCCTTGAGCCAGGTTGTTTGTTTTGTCTGTTTTGTTCTGTTCTGTTGGTTTTGTTTTGTTTAATGTTGATGTTATTGTAAAAGTTTAAAACTCAGTTAACACATGGAAGGAAAAAATACTGCAGCTGCTGATATATAGTGTAATATACTATAATACATTTTAATGTGTGTGTATATATATATATATATATATAGCGCTAAAGGAAGAACATGTATTTAGACGTGAACATATATTTTGACAGAAGGGTGCTGTCGCTCTTAAACTGAACACAGTGAATTGTACGCTTGACGTTTGCAACATTTTACTGCACATGTTATACATAACAAAGCTTATTGAGAACTTTTACAACTTATTTTACCCATGATTACACAGAATAATACATTTGTCTACAGTGAAGGTGAAAATTTAACATAAATAAAGACTAAATGTGATGCCAGAACACATAAGGTCTGAAAAAAAATCTCATCAAAAATCATCATCATCACTGACATTGACTAAAGATTGTATGTCAAAGATGGACATTGCCAGTGGGACATCATCCACTGGTGAAAGTCCTGTTATGTAATTCATTCACACTTGTATTGCCCTATTGCGATCAGATTGGCCACTCAAAGCACCTCAGTGACGCAAGTGTAGAGACTTGCTGCTCACACCCTGGCAACCTCTGGTCGCTAGGGAAGATTGGTATTCCCCAGCAACATATCATTGCATGGCTTGGAAAGGTGCATGATTCTGTATGGAACAAGAACAGAAAATGACAAAAATTTTTTTTTTTGTCTGTTCATAGAGTGAAGATATCAGAGCTCGTGTTTGGTTTGTTTAAATTAACCAGTCTCACTTTAGACTGACTTTGATTTCACTCACCAATATTCAAACCATAGAAACAGGGAAATAAATAATTGAAGACATGCAGAAATAAAGAAAATAATTCAATAAATCATATTCAGTTATTTATAACATCAACATAAAAAAATTCCCCCAGAAATTTCAAGCTTACACATTTTAGGCTGAGCTACATTAGTCAGAATGGTGTCAGTCTGCCATAAAACACACGTAATGAGTGAATACCATTAAATGGAAGCACTTCATATCATTTTCTTTCCACCACTTTGCCAATTAAAAAGGTGTTACAGCCTTAACCGAAGGATTTCATATTAAGTCCTACTTATTTGCACCTTAGGTGACCTCAGCCAAACACAGCAACACAAATCACATCTGAGCAGTTTGATGTCTTCTTATCGAGTGCTTTCATGCTTGTCAGTGGAGGCTGTGAGCCGAGATATCGCTCATCGACTTGAAGTGTTTGGAGGTCCAGATAGTGGAATCAATTTGTGGAGTTTCCTTCCAAAACGAGATAGTAGTGAAAAGAATGATTTCTTATCTTCAAAACCAATTGCTAGTTGTTCATTTTAAAGCCGCAAAACCAGGATATATTTACATTTTTAGTGTTAAAATTTGGTGTCTTTTTTTCCCCAATGTTGATGGATTTCAGGCTTTCACTTCTTTTTTTCATCTGACTCGATGTACGACTGAAAGCTTCATTTAGACTTAGAGGCTAAGGAGGAGCAGGTTGCAGAGGCCGACAAATGCTGTTTTGCTGGTTGCTGATGAGAGAAGGAATTTGTGTGTGGAAAATAGTTTGCATGCAATTTAGCAGCTGGCTTGTGTGTTTTTTTTTTCATTTTTTCTTTTTGCCCTCTTTTCTCTCCATCCTTCTCTTCCTCTGCTCGCTTCCCATCCTGCTTCTTTTCCTCATCTTTGTTAGTGTGGTTATGATAGATGAGTGTATTATAAAGCGGTGACTTGAAGCAAGGGGAAATCAATGCTCATTCCTCAGAGGTGTGTGTATGTGTGTGTGCTTTCCAGCTGGCTGTTTGTTAAGAGGTTAGAAGCTGGATACATTCATTGTTTTGGGAGCCAGGGGCTGCAGCTGAGCTGCTCTGTCTTGATCTGCTTTCCTTTGACTCAGCAAACACACTGTGGCCAGACAAACACACATGCGCACACACATATGCACACATACACTCGAAGAAAGCACGCACCCACCCACTAAAACGCTCACGCACTAGCAGATCTACAGAGACCTGCCCACACGTACAGCACAGACGTTACACAATCCAGCAGAGAGTAAAGTCTTACCTGGATTGCTGCCTGATTGCCCGTCCATTACTTCTTTTGTTCCAGTATCTCGACTCTTGTTTGAGTTACAAGGTTTGTTTAAGATCCTTTAGAGACTCTGAGCTGGACATGAACCCATAAATAGTGCTGACATGAGAAAACTTTGTTTCTGAGACTGTAGTAAAACTTCCTCTCTTTTATATGCTGTTGTTTTGCAAACAGGTGTGTACTTTTCGCCTGCATGCTTAGAAACCAAAAGTGGATCCTATCCAGATTATAATATCAACCCTCTAAGATTCTCAGAGCCTCTTGAAATCAAATATCTGGGGAAATGAGCAGCTGCACAAAGTGTCGGGACAACAAATGCAAACTCCTTACAGCTTTTGAAAAAGTGTGATGTTTCCGTGAATCATTTCAAGTTAATCATTTGAGAAGATTCATGCAAACTGAAAGTGAACAAAAATTGCATTAAACAAGTTTCACAATGGTGGGACCAACCATTCACAGATAGCTGATTTATGATGACTGAATCTGCAACGGTGTGTTTGCGATCACCTCAACCAAAATAATGGTCTGGTGAGGTATGTTGAGCTTGAAGCTGGAGTCATCGGTGTCACGAAGGAGGCCGAACACATAACCTGGCTGACGCTTTCATTTACAGCATGCTTAAAATCAATATAGATGCTCTGCCGTAAATATGTTTTTATGCAATTCATGCAATCTACTAACCAATATGTTATTAATGCCACTGAAGGAAGCACAGCTGTAAAGTTACAGCAGAGCAAAGAGCATCGCAGTCAGTAATTTACATGCACTCGGTGGTTGATGCTGAAAATGCAAAAATATGTTTTTATGCTTGCTTCTAATCTGCTGCTGGGTGGGGTTTTTTTCTACTGAGCACACATAAAAAACCAATCAGTCTATTTGTAAGACAGTGTCAGACCTCATGTATCAAGTTTAAAGTTTCAGAGCGCTAATGTGCAGCTGTCACGGCAGCACCGAGCAGTAAAATAATGATTTTCTGCAGCGTCGCTTTCTCACTGCGTTGCCCTTTCCAGTCATATATACATTTTATAGATCTTTATCACCCATGTCTCTGGTTACAGTAGGGAGCACTTAGTCGGTCCATTTTGTGTGGAAGAAGAGTGAAATGACACGTCAAACGCCCCCTTTATGTGAGCCTGACGCTGAAAGCCTGTGCTAGAAGAGAGAGAGTTGATAACCACCATTGTGTAATCTGTTATCTCTGACTGGGGTTTTTTTGTTTTGTCAAGCCAGCTATTGTAAAGAAAGCCCAGCTGTGTTGAACTTGCTTTGTAGTACACCCCACCAAACAGCAGATGAGTGAGTCTGTTATGCTCACAGTTGCACTGCGTACCTGAGATGACCATATTAAGAATATCCACTCTCACTGACATCAGTCGGAGCCAAGATTAGAAAAAATCTGTGGGAGGATCTCACATCTTTACATGGATTGCTTAGTACATCAGTAATACATCAGTATTTCACACTTTTCTATGATTAGCATTAGCATCAAGCATTGTGACTGTTTATGACTGAGAACAGAGGAAAGCATAAAAGCTTGACTTTAACTGATTATCCGAGTAGATATGTGGCAGCAGCTCTAGTCTCAGACATTCGCTGGTTTCAATTTCATTCCAGTCTTGGAAGAAAAGTATTGCAGATGTTTAAAACCTGTGAGTTATCTGAGACAGAAAGCCTTAATTAAAGACCTCACTGTGCTTTGAATGAAATACTAAATGCCTTCTGTCATTTGTCATGACTACAAATGCAGTTTGTATGAACACAGAGGAAAGGCTGTATGAAAAGGACACACACACAGCCAACCTGCTATTTCTGCTGTTTAGAAAGCTCAAAATATCAAGGTAACGTGATTCATCAATTTTTGAGTTTGCCTGCCTCTTGACTGTTGTTACTTTTCTTGTTCACGTAATTACAATTTTCCCGTGAAGTTAACAATCAAATTGTTTGACTTGGCACAGATTTTTACACCAGACATCCTTCCTCATGCAACCCTCCCATTCGAGAGTACACTAGCAGTGAGAGTACACTAGCGGTTCATGAGGTTGGGACTGTGTTTTGCTTGCGTTCACCTCACAAGCGAAAGGTCACTGGTTCACACGCTAGCATGCAACCCCTGCTGGTTCAGAGTCTGGATAAATGGGAGGGTTGTGCCTGGTGTAAAAATGTGTGCGAAGCCAAATATGCACACCAATCTGCTGAGAGCTAACAATCATCTCATTTTTGTGAAACCTAAATATCAAGGGTCACAGCTGCCAAACTCAAACTCAGAGAAAGAAAATTGTTTGGGCAAATACCTAGGCAGTACTGATGTTCTAGTATACAGCCAGTGTTTCACTTTCCACAGAATTATATTGCAGCTCTAACTTGTAGATGATGTATGTAAAAAAAAAACTTCTACTATAATCTAGCCTTAATGTTCACAGCGGATAAATTTAAGACTGTATAGAAAATAATGCCAAACAGTGAATGTCTGGAACTGCGTTGTAGTTACAAATTAAGCCATCCAACCATTTATCTTTTTTTTTGTAACCTCTTATCCAACTTAGGATCACAGGGGCATGCTGGACTTTATCCCAGGTACACAGGGTGAAAGGTGGGATATTCCTTGGACAAGTCTCTAGTTCTCACATCCAGAACTATTGCCAAGTTAGAACCATCAATTAACCTAACAAGCATGTATTCAGACTGTGGGAGGAAATGCAGAGGTTGGGGCTCCACACGAAAAGGACCCAACTAAGTAGGATCTTCAAACTCAGAAACTAAAAACTGCACCACTGTGCTGCCCCACTGCATTTGAAATGATTCAGGAAGATGCAAAAGAGGCCTTTCACTTGTGGAAAAGAACTCCCTGAATCTAGGCGATTTCAGAGTAGAAAATCACCTCCATATATCCTTTTAGACTGAGGTGGAGAGGCGAATAAACACTTTCATTCTTTCTTTCATTTCCCTCTCCATTCTCTTTCATTGCTTAGTGAAACAGCTTTGAAACTAACACATATACAATCCAAGTCCCAAAATGCTTTTTGTGGCTCTCCCATCTCTCTTAAACCAAGCGCTGTTTCCTACTTTACCTTTTGCTGCGCTTGTTTTAAAACAGGCAAAATGTACAAAACTGCGAACAAGCTAAAACGTCTCAAAAACATGACACAGCAGCTGTTGTGTTATATCAAACAAAATGGAACAAGCAGCAGTAGAAAAACTGGCATTGCATTTTTTTGGTGCAGACTAAAAGAAATCTGTGCTCCCTACTGACAGACTTTGAAGAAGGAAACCGCCATTGATAGTGTGGCAAAGAAAGCTATTTAGGGCTTCTGGAGTGCAGCCCAAAACCTATAATTTTAAGCAGGGACGTGTGCGGTTATTGATCGGGGAATAGACGCGTTGAAGAGTGTCTGAGCTGTCGGCAGGTCATGAAGAGTGATGGTAGCGTTGGGATGAGAGTTTCCTTCAGAGTCTACGGCCCATTATTTCAAACTACCTTCTGTGTACTCCCATAATTCCCATAAATATAGCCTTTAATCGTGTTACTATATATTTATATTTATAGGCTCTTTATAGTTATGATTACTTCCAGTATCTAGCAGTAGAAATGAGTGAGCAGAAAAGTCACAGTGTGACAGTGGAGTGGAAGAATATTAATAAATAAAGACAGGATGTGACTTCATTTTCTGTAACAACAATGCCAAATAATGCTGCACATTACAGCATTTTATTTTATTTGAAAATAAAAATAAAATAAAAGAAATATTTAAAAAGTATAAAGTGACATTTGCTCTGACACATTTTGGTGTTTAGTGCAAAACCTACAATTACTTTGTAAGGTGATGCGCTGAATACTAACAACACAATGCTAACCCTGTCTGGTAATTACAGAATGCTGACGCATGTGTGACCACCTTTTGTCCCCTTTCATGATAAAGGCTATTATCATAGACCCCGTATGGGTGAACTTAATAGATGTGATATTTTTGCTTATTTAATAACCTAGAACACACCCATGCCAGACAATTGTTTGGTCACTAGGCAACAAGATAACATCATAAGATATCACGCGTAACTAATGTTTTGTTGATATAAGGGTATGAGATGTCATCCATGTCATAAAAGTGTATAAATAATATTATATATATGCATAAAAGCTACTAATGGGTCAATTTAAGTGATGGTAGGTTGTTGCTAGGCATCATATGATGTCATATGATCATATAATTGTTCAGCTCCTGCTTGTGTATGATGAGTTCATGGCCACACATGGAGAGATTAAATGCAATATAGTAAGATGCATGTTTAAAATGTTACTGTAAAGATTGGAAACTAAATGAAGCGACTAAAATAGATTCGATTAAAGTTTATAAAATATAGTTTGTCATCCATGAAGTAAAAAGGTGACTAAACCTTTATGGTGACTGAATAAATTTACCATTTAAAAACATGCAGAATTGGAGTAAAGGGACAGCTCACACCCACCAATAATTATACTCCTCCTTTTGGCTTGTAGTTCCATTTACATATTTAAACTGTTTTAGTGCAGGTAGCCCTCCTCTAAATATATCAGAAGCATGCAGCTAGCTAACATTACAGCTACACTGAGAGGGGGCGCTATCCTGTCATCGCACAAGCACGGGGAGATCACGCTTTCTTCTGATGGCCGTGATTTGGCAGAAGGATAAAAGTTCCTATGAATCTTGTCACATCAAAGTGAATGTTTTTTACTTATTTATTTATCTTTTAGAACAAAAGTTGCATTTTTCAAATATCATCTTTTAATTGATTTATGTTTTCTTGGCGCTTTGACAAAGTGCTTTTTTGACTCCATTATTTTTAAAAGAAGGCAGACATCTCTGTACCCATTATCTCTGAAATTGTGACGCTCAAACCAAAACTCTCTAGATGGGGGTTAAAATCGTGCACATTTAATTTTACATGTAATATTAATTTCGTTATGAACAACAGGTGTATAGAAATGTGTTTTGCATTATTTTTTATCCCACTTTGAAATGTATTAGAACTAAATTCATTCCTATAATTAGGAAGCTATTCGAATCAATAACAGTAGGTCTTAAGTAGTCTGAAACGCTTGTGTTGAATGCACCTGTACTTCTTTTTAGGTTCTTGAAGAAGACCTCTTATCTGAAAGGTGCTCTTATCTTCAGTTCTAAAAGCTCCTGGAGATTCCCAGGTGTTTAAAAACTAGTTCTCCTTATTTGTGTCCTTTTTTGACTTTTTAAACTGACTGGATTGCCGAGGCTGACGGTGAAGGTTGTGATCCCAGTAGTAGGTTTGGAACAAATGTGAGTGTGTCTGCTGCGAGTAACCTTGATAATGTGCATGTCTATTGCAGGTCTGGATGACTGCTTGCAGCAGTATGTGTGTGTCTTTGAGCGCGGAGGTGTTTGTGGGGAGCGGCTGCTGAGGATTAGCCACGCCGAACTTGAGGAGCTGGGAGTCTCTCGCATCGGACACCAGGAGCTCATTCTGGAGGCCGTCGACTTGCTCTGTGCCCTGGTGAGTTTGTGCGTTCTGTTTTGTGCTTCACTGTAGTGCTGAGCTCTCATTAGCAGTCTCTACAGCTGCAGCTTTAATGGATGCCACTGCCAGTAATGTGTTAGTGTCCTCCGTTAAACCCTGGCATTTCCTAATTGTCTCCGTCTCAAAGTAAAATCCTACAGCCTCGTTTTGAACATTCAGAGTTTGAAATGAATGACATGAAGACTTTTTTGATTCAAGGAATGTGAATTTAGGTTTATTACAAAAATTTGTTCAAGGTTAGCAACCTCCTTTTTAAGGAATATCATCGGGTGCACTAAGGAAGCAACACTGAAACTAAGATGACAATGTATGAATGATAAAAAATAAGTTACAAAATGAGGACAGCTAAAATAAGGTCACATTAAGACAATCAGTAAAAAAAATTCCTCTACCATAATCCAATGTTTTTAGATATAAGATTATAAAGGAAGATGATTTCACTGAAGATGTTAGGAACTCTTTCTGAATACGTTTATACATAAACATTTATGCACAAGTCTAACAGTGAAGAGAGAAACTGGGCAACATACTTGTGTTTAAATGGTAATCATCTGATTAAATGTAAGAGTACAGGTTCAAAAAAGGAGTAACAAACACCAAAATAGTAAACGGAGCATCGTGTTAGTTTAGTCAGGCCATTTACTCATCGTAGCATCAGCCCACTTATATCCTTCTACACATTCAGTTGGCGGGTGGGGCTATTTTAGCTGCTTTAGTCTTCAGCCCACCCTCTTCTCACTGTATCTGACTGAATCTGTGCCGTATGTGTTGTCATTAATCTCTGCTCTGTGCTATGTGCGGTTCTTCCTGCTGCTCTCCGTGCTTCTGACTTTCCATGTATGCACATTAAAGGGTAGATCCACACTGTGAAACAGCATTTAACGCAGTGCAAAACAACAGTCTTTTTGTAGTACTCTCGACTGAACTGAACTGAACTTGTCATCCTTCCCTGTGCAGCGCTTTTGTCTTCACTGCATTGCGTGCTCCACATCTCTGACATCTCCAGTCAATAAATCTGGATTAAAGTTCCTACAAACGGATTTTAACATGAGGGCAGAGCAGATGATGAAAACGGCTTCCAGCGGCCTGGTCACATATTCATTCAGACAATTATTCCAAAAAAGAAAAGAAATAATAGGAAAAGTAGATAAATGTCATGATAATCATCATCATCACCCACTCAGACTGCATTCTCAGAAAAATTCCAAAAATCGTTTTAGTCATTGTGAGTCATTCATAGCCATCATTTTAGTCGCCTCCATCGTGGAAGACAATAAAAAACAAAATGGAGCTTATTTTTTACAATAAAATTCACCAATATGCTGCAGCATCTTAATAAAAGCTGGCAAACCTGCTGACAAATCATTTGTATTCATGAAGGTTTGCTGTTCGTGTTTATGTCTGTGTTTACATGTAGAACTCAGGGCTGGAGACAGAGAGCGTCAGGACTCTGGCTCACAAGCTCGGCGCTTCAGCCAAGAACCTGCAGAACTTCATTTCCGGCCGCCGCCGGAGCAGCCAATCAGAGAGCAGGAGCTCGCGGCGCCTCCCCAATGATCTGCTGACCTCTGTGGTTGACCTCATCACTGCCGCCAAGAGCCTGCTGGCCTGGCTGGACAGGTGAATATGCTCTCTAAATTTGTCTTTGCACACAGACGCAGTGTGTTTATCCAAAGGAGAGAGGATGCAGGTTGGTGCTTTAGTTGTACAAACAGATTTTATGATTTACCCTTTGTGGTGTGCCATCATGGCACATAGGGTATACGCTCAAAATCTAAGGATTTCCATGCTTGCAGACTGTTTGTGTTATTCACCGATTCACTTGTATGACAGCAGATCTAGTCATGCGAGAGAGAAAAATGTGAACTACGCCAAACTTCAGACTTTAGCCAAGCCACGCAGCTCTTTGAAACCTAAATCAAATCAATATTTGTCTTTGCAACAAGACCAATTCTCCTCGGTACACTTGGCAGGTGATGTTTTTCCAAGACTCTTCTGTGAGTTTAGACTGTCTCGGTGTCTACTGTCTGATCCTCAACATCATGGAGTCTGATCCCAGACTCTGTGATGTTGAGATCAGGGCCAGACCACCTGTTGCAAGACTCAAGTGATCAGACACCACCCTGCTGCTACTGTCTTGGTTTGGATTTGTTTATTAGTACAAAAATAGAATGAAAACTCCGTCGCAGTATGATCCTCTGTCATAATAAAGGCTGTTCAAATTATGATTGCTCAATATATCCATCACAAAAAAATTAACATTGTTTATGTAAAGCCATTAACACAACATGCTACAGGCAATTATACTGTGCAATGTTTTTAATTAGGGCCCATGATGTACATAACTCAATAAATCTGTCTACTACAATGGGACCCAGTTTAAAGGAGAGCTCAAAAGGAGTGATATTTGGAGTGATATTTTTAGATGATATACTGTATTGACTTAGGTTAAGAAAGTCAATAAGCCTTCAGTGTTCACTCACTTGATAGTTTGGGTTTGCTCAGCTTTTTCTACAATATTGGCTCAAATGACTTTGAAATAAATATCAAAATAACAACATTAAACTTGGACTTTTTACAGTGTAGGCAGAATTGGGCGGTCTGACTGGGGTCTCTGAAGATTTCAGCAGATGCATTTGTACTAAAACGAAACAAAATAAAACACTGATTAAAATACAAGAGAAAGCGATGATTCAAAACAGCTGGGAACTAAGTGATTTACAGAGTGGTGAAAACTTGGAAAAATACATATAATGTAATATAATTAAATCAGACATGATTAAAAAAAAGTATCTCTGGGGTCTGTAAGTCGGGTTAATATAAATAAATGAACAAAAAATAATCTGCAGCAATTTATGAGTGTTCATAAATTATTTAGTCACTTTTTACAGCAGTTTCACATTACAGTGCACCAGTTATGCATATAACCCCAAGGCACACTGGAAACGTATACTAGGAATGACTTGCCCACCATTACTATTGCATCTCAAAAAGACCGAATGT
>VOQK01017781.1:10051-20483 GCA_015052645.1 Benitochromis conjunctus
CTGCAATTTATTCTCAAATCAAAAGGCAAACATAAACAAGAAGAGCAGAAGTACTTACACATTAAGTTGCAGATACATGCTTTTATACACAAGAAATGTATCTACGTATAGGAAATGATGATTTATAGTACATTAGTTTAAATATTTGTTCACCAAATACATTACATTTACATTAAACCAGCAGACAATCAGTGGATAGAGAGCTGTAACCCAGAAGCCAAACTCCACTCTGTCTTTTCCCCTCTCTGCTCTCTGAGTTCATTAGGTCCACATGATCAAAGCCTATTTCTCCCGATAGAACTTCAAACAGCTTGGAATCAGGATGAGATTGGATTACAAACTGAGGCGAGCTTCTCTCTCCATTGCTCGCTCTCATTTCCGTCTCTCTCCCCCTTCCTCGCTCTGTCCTTCCCCCCCTGTCTGATACTTAAAAAAAGATGGTTCCTAGCATGTCTTCTCGCTGAAAAACAGCTATGTAGCTATTTTTGGCTGAATTTCTCAGTAAAGTGAACTTGGCCCCTTTGGTTGCCTTTATTGTCCGAGTCCATGGAGGTTTCACACTTTAAATACTAAAAAGGAAATACAAAAAACTCTTCCACAAAAGTCCTGGACTGTATGAGACTGACCTGAACTTTTAAACCTGATGTTAGATTTGTTTGACCTGTGATACGAAGATGGAGGCACACAGGCAAACAAAGAGGAAGAGAAGAGAGAGAAAAAATGCAGCACACGTAGGTGGCTTAGCATAATTAGGTGTCGCATGTCACATAGGTGACACTCTTAATAAATCCCTAAAGGGCTCACATCAAAAAAGATTCACTGTCCTATTTGGCAACATGGTTTTAATTCTTAGCTAAACTACTGAGCATCAGAAGTACTGATTGCTTCAAGGTCAGCTATGAAGTGTTAGGGAGATTTTAGACAACTACATCAATATTAAGACTGCTGCTTATTGATACTCTAAAGTCTATTCTCCATATTTTGGTTTAACATAAAGAGATGACGCTGGTCTTGACATAAAGGCAGGCTCACCAATTCTGTTTCACATCGCAGCAGGCATGAGGATGTTTTGTGCTGTGCTTCAGTGGTCAGGAGTCTAAGTTGCAAGTAACAGGAATACAAAACTAGTTATCTCTAGTTCATAACTAACTTAGAGAAACAAATGTGGACCCAGTGACCCTCTTATTGGCTTTTTAACCCACCAAGGTTGTAACTGCCTTCACAGTAAATGGTGGTTAATGTCAACTCTACAACATAATTCCTTCACTTCGCCTGTTGCTTCACCATGGCGTCACTTTTTTGCTGCCTGTTGTGTACGTTAGACAAAAATGCTGTAGTATTATATCAACCATGAATCAATTGTTTTGTTGGTAAAAAAAAAAAAAAAATAGTTGCCTTGGCTTAACTTTGTTTTTAATTCTTAGATCTGCCACCAACTGCATTTTACAGTTTACAAAGATCCATATTTTGCTCTAAATCCAAATGAAACGGTCGTACCATTGAGCCCTGAAATCTCTTTACAATTAATCAGGTGACAGCCGCAGGAAGCTGCCAAAGCCGTGACCACTGCTTGTCGAAGGACTACTTATAAACATTTAAGGAATTGTTTAAAACTAGCGCTGTCAGCGTTCACACGTTAATGCCGCGTTGACGCCGTCATCACGATTAACACGATTAAAAAATTTTAACACAATCAACCCATCTGGAGTGCAGAATGGACAAACTGCCCGAAATACACTGACAGAGACATTGCATTGATTTTGAGTCATTTTGCGCTCCAGGTGGGTTAATTGCGTTAAAACACGAGCCCACCTGTTGAACATGCAGCCCATTGAACATGGCCGGAGAGCACAGAAGGAAAATGTTGAGTAATGTCAGTCGCAATCAATACGTTGTTCAACCAATTTAATTTCAATCCTGTGGGCCCACTGTCAGTCAGCTCCAGCCAATCACAGATAAATCATTGCTGCACTGCTGTTTTTGTCCTGTATATGCCGTTATAGTTTCTTTTATAAACAAATAGAAAGATATTAGAGGTAGTTTAGAAATGACATCATTCTGTAGTTTTTCCAGCCTCGCTGGGTCAATATAGCAGCCCCCAAACTACGGTATTGGTGGACTTCAGTATTTAATGACTACTATATGGAATTTGTTATGAAGCACACAGTTGCATTAACTTCCAAATTTCACACGTTCATCTGTCCAACCAGGAGTGAACACACATTTTTCTTTAACTCAGAACTGACATGACTTAAGTCATACAGACAGAAGGGAAAGACGATTAATGTCACTGTAGGTTCACGTCACCGTCACAGCACATTAACCACCCCTGATGAATGAACTTGAGGTCAGAATCAGTTTTTCCATAAGCTAAGTCAAGACCTGGAATGATGTCAACTTTTTTCTAATTCACTACAGAACATAAAACCTGATTTTATTTGTTTGTGTGAGTATTCACTAAGGGAAAAGATGGAGCTCAATGCCTTAATGCTAAACTTTGTCACTTACATAGTCTGTAAAACCAATACATCTACCTGATCAACATACAAAATGTTCAAGCTGAGATTACCTAGAAAGTCACACTAGTGCAGACTATCCAAGCTGTCCATCCATTATTACTGTTTTAAACAGCTATCCAGTTGCATGATAGGCAGGGTATTCAAATGTCCCATCTGCATTAAATGTTATTAAATGTCAGTGATGATGCAGGAGCAGGAATAGCTTCACAGCAGGACAGTATACAAGTAGAAGCATGACTGTTGGGAAATGATGGTGTAGTTAGGCTCATGCATACAGTAACAAGTCAGAACACCCACAATATCACAAAACTCTTCTATCCCTTTCTTAGCTCAACAAGTTTGAGCATGAGGCTTTCCTTTTCCCCTCTTCACTGATAAACTTGTCCTTCTAGCTTTGTTCTCTTATCATGAAGCACATGATGGAGTCAGATTTTAGCTCAGTCAGCTAAAAAGCATACACTCTCTCTCACACACACACACACACACACACACACACACACACACACACACACACACACACACACACACACACACACACACACACACACACAGTGGGGTAATTGTCTGTTAGGGGCTTGGCAGAGATCCCATGCTGCACAGCTGCACTGGGTCAATACACACACATGCACACACACCCACCAAGCAAACTAGCTGTGGTTTTGTCACAGTGTGATGTTTTGCTCACACATCTTTCTTTAGCTGGGACTTTTTTCAAAAGTGATGTTTTCATTCATCCCAGTAGTACTTGCTCAGCTGGAGAGGTAATCATCAAGTCTTTATTTATGTGTTAACAATAATGAGTAATAGTTGTCTTTTAGTATTCAACTTAAATATATGCCAAGACGCATTGACTCATTTGTTTAGCTAAGGGAAGCTCTAAAGACTGAGCGGGGCAGTCAGTCTATGACCTCTTCCAGACCCTAATTTTTTGGGGTCTGCGATTTTGTGGACTGTAGTGACCGTTTAAACCAATAAAGACACGGTTTATGGAAACCCTCGACAATCTATACAAATGATCCTGTGGATTTTTCTCTAGTATCACCATGAGGTTGATGTGTGTGGTTTTAGTGAGACTGATCAAAGCTTTTTACAGACATTCATGTCCCCTCAGAATGAATAAGCATAGCCTTCTCCTAGAAAAATGACCTCACAGGTCAATTGAGCAAGCTTTTATTAGAACCTCCAATCTAGTTTTAGCGTTATTGACCTCTATGGCTGTGTGAATTCGTGCAAGTACAATGAGCTCTGACGTCATCACCTTTAAACTTTAGTAACGTAGAAACTGTGAATTTCTCATAGTTGTTTAACAGCATAAGGAGGGATTTTCACCTACAGCAGAAGTTGAGTAAATTTTCCCTAATCCTCACTTAGTAGTCAAACTTAGACCAGCCAAACAGCGAGTGGAAACGAAACTGAATTGAGTGAAACTGGAACTGAAGAATAGTGTCAGACATGAGTCAGGCATGATTGTACATTTACAGTGGAAATGACTCTATTTAGCATATCAGAAGTCCTTACAAGAGTTATTTCAGGAAGGATCATTTAATTAGAGGACTTGTTAAATAACTTAATTTAGTTAGTACAGGCTCACATACATGCACATACCTGTATTGTACTGATAAATAGCATAGTACTGATAAATCACATATGCAGACTGATAGTAGTCTATTTCTAGCGTTTGCTCTCCCTCCCCCTTCTCTCCCTGCACAGCAGCTGACCTTTAACCCAAATACCAGGCCATGTGGTCCACGTCGGGTTATGTTGTGGTGCGTCAGGCCAGCATGATTTCCTCTCCATGGTCACATGTCTTGATGTGGGTTTGGCTGCCTGATGCTAAAACTGAGGAAATCAGTTGCCTTGCTGATCTCTCAGTGAACTGTCGATGTGTTTTGCTTTGTGGATGTTTTCCGTAAAGCAAACGTTGGGAGGAATTTTTGATTTTCTATTTTTTCAGTTGCTGAAAGATAAATAGAAGGCTTTGTGTGTTTATAGTACTGATCTTTTAGAGCAGCTGTTTGTTTTTAAAGTCTATTATTTATTGATTAATTTAACCACCTGCAGCACTTTTTGTTTAATTCTCATTTCAAATATATATATTTTTTAATTTCAGTGAAAATACCTCATTAAATGATAAATGGATAAAAAAATAAAAAGTGCAAACAGGATATTATAAATTCCAACCTGTGACTTGTTGCTTCCACATCTTTGTGTGTAACCTCACTGTGCCAGCAGAGTGCTATTGAAATTAAAGCTGGTCATATTATTCAGTGGCGGTATGCTGTCCTTGCTGTTATTGAATACAGGCCATAATATCAATATATGACTCTTAACCTATTTCATATATATCTTACAACAGTTTGTAAGCTTAGAAAATGTGTTTGAATGTGGTGAGAAAGGATGAAAAGCTTGCACTTGCTCTCCGCAGTATTATTATTTATTTATGTTAAACTAAGCTGAATATATATGGTACATAAAGTTGATATTTTAAGTAAAATATGTGGCCTTCTGCAAAGAGTTTATTGCATTTCATAAAGAAAAATGATTTCAATCATGAACTGAAAAAAGCAGGAAAAAAATTCTTGTATTTTTGTGCTAGTTTTTAGAATCAAAGTGGCAGAAAAAAATCAGAAAAACATTAGTATGGAGTAGTAATGAAGGAGCCTGTTATGAAACAGATTTAATCAGAGAGATGGATGGCAGGAAGGGAGGAATGCTTTTGTCTAGACTTTTCTCTTCCTCTCTTAGCCGGCCTCTCCTCTTCACAGAGCTCCAGATGGGGGATTAACAGTTCACTTGACGCATTGTCATGATGATGTGGACAGGTCTCTGTGTGTCTCTCTTTCTCCTACACAATAACCCTCTCTGGCTTACCTATTATGTTTTTGTCTGTCCCTCTGTGCTCAGTGCTGCCCCCTGTCTGTAGATGTTGTAACAAAACTATGTAAAATACAGCAGAGGAGGAACAGGGTCTGCAAGAATTATGAGTCTTGGGATCATTTGTATTCAGGGCGTGCACCTCTCAACTGCTGTTTGGTTATAGGTTTTCATTAAGGTGTCTTCAGAGCAATAGTTGGACCACAGCGAAAGACAGGTCCGCCTTTCAAAATTGCATAAGGATGTAAAGTGTCACGTCAGAAATCCTTGAACCTCATGATATTTAACCACACACAATCTCATATCTGCTCAACAGATCAGTTTGTAATCACAACCGACGGTGAAAAGGGGGGAAGTCAGATTTAAGGGTTTTGTCTTGGTAAATACCAAAAAATTATTTGTGCAAACAGGGAAAATGTATTAAAGTGTACCTTAATTACACGAAATGAGACATGTCTGTTACAAATAGTAAATAAATAAATAAATAAATAACATGTTATTTATGTGTATATATATATATATATATATAAAAGTGCTGCACATAGGATAACAAATCATAAAAGATAAAACAGACAGCATAAAACAGGCAAAAATGAACCAAAAGCAATTTTAAAAAGGTGAGTGTTGAGTTGGTTTTTAAAAACAACCACTTTGAGATGCAAACTGGCAGAGAGGGTGTTTTTCTTTTTTTAACATTTTTATCAGTGAAGTTAAATGAACGTCGGCAAGATCACTCCTCTCCGAAACAGGGATGTGCACTGAGGACTCCTCGGCTTTTCTGTCAGCTGTATTTTATTTGATCACCTCCCACCCCAAACCGCTCTCACTTGACTGTGACTAGTGTTGCAGACTTGTGGCAGTCTAGCTTTATCTGACAGAGTGTGCACTGGATCTCATTTACATTCATTTGCATCCATCTTCTATTTCTGTTGTTTAGCGGTAACTGTTTCCCAGGCACCATTAAACAAACACAAGTGCTCCCCTTCTGGCAGTAATAGTGAATTACATTCTCCCAGAGGTGCCTGTAAATTTAAAAATTCATCGTTTAAGAGAAGAAATAGTTGCTTAAAATATTCAGTTTTGTGGTTATGAAATGACTCTGAATATTAGAAATTCATGGCAGTCTTTACTGTATGATTACAGATTCATTTAGTTTCAATTAATCATTCATTTACAGTAATTGAATATTTGTTTTTGCAGACTTGGGGCAGCGAGTTTAATCACAAACACACAAACACATGTCATTCTCAACTAGATGGTCCAAAACCTTAACCTTTAAGACCTTTATTTGTCACATGCAGTTTCCTGCAGCGAAATTGGACCTATTCCAACCAGACACACATTACACAAACATCACATTGGGGAGACAGGTCAGAATAGGTTGCATTAGAAACAGTGAAATACACAACATCATGGGATCAGTAGGAGAAAAAAAGACTCTACACAGACTGGGCTCCGAAACTAGGAGTTACTAAGGCAGCTTTAGCATGTTTTTGTAATAGTGTGAGAAAACTAATCTTCTGACGAAAACACACATAACCACGATGAGAGGAAACTCCACGCAGAAGGAGCGCTGCGTGGGTTTTAACCCAGGGCCCTCTTGCTGTGACCCCGCAGTGCTCATCACTGAGATACCGTGCTAACTGGACACCAGAAACAAAGTACAGAGTTAGATTTAAGAATGCAGTTTAAGAAACTGCATTTTCATCTGCTAAATGCACATGATTCGTCACCTTCATTATTGTGCTCCCAAGATTAATTCTGTTAAATGCAGCACGCTGACTAAAATCCAAGAAAAAGAATTTATGTGTGTGATGCTTGAGCAGTTTCATCAGGGGCTCAGCTGCTCGCGCTTTCCTCCAGCCAGTTCTGTTAAGCATTCCTAACCATTTTGCAACAGGCAGCCTCTGGTGTGTAGGACAGAAGAAGACCTTCCTATTATTGGAACTGTCACAAGCCTGTCTGGTTAATAATGTGACTTTTTCTTTAAATGAAGAGAGGCACTGTTTGTTGACTTTTTATGTAGGAACTTGCTGCCTACAGTGGTGTGTTTACACTGACAGTGTGCGGTGTGGTACTTAAACACATTATTAATCTGCATCTAGCTAAACCACAGTGGTTCACCTAAAATACCATTAAGGTTTTTGGTCACACTGTACAAGACTAATTATATTTTGATGCTAAGATTAGATTAAATGACAATAATGTGTTTAAAGCAGCTGAGTTTGAGGCAATGAAAAAAGGCATTCTTTGTATAAGATTGAGCAGCAGCAGCAAGATGGAAAGTAGCTAAACTTTTTTTTAATCAATAATGTTTAACTTGGACGACCTTTAAAAAAAAACATCTCTCAGGACCAAAAGGCTAGACCTGCGTGGAAATGCTAAAAACTGCAGTTTCTGGAGTAGCCACTAGAGGCTGGTTCAGTAGACTCCTATGTTAAAATGTCCACCTTAACAGCATTAAAAATGTATCCATGAATAAATTTCCCCTGCAGAACCACTGTGTGGTGGGTGTAATTTCATTCGTTTGTAGCAAATGGCTGCCCTTCCCTGAGTTCTACCGGTGGTTCCTTCCTGTTAAAAAGGAGTTTTTCCTTCCCACTGTTGTTAAAGCGGTTTTTCAAAGGGGGGGTAATCTGATTGTTGTTGTTTTTTTTCTTTTTTCTCTCTGTTGTATATAAAGCGCATTGAGGCAATTGTTGCTATATAAATACAATTAAATTGAACTGATTTATTTTAATAGGGGTCAGGCTTAAAATTAAAGGCGCGTTTGCGCTGTTGGTGCCTTTTGGAGCATTTTAATTCAATTATCTCACAAATAATATGCCCTCATGTCCACTGTAATATACCCACAAAGCTTCTGCTTGATTTAAAAAATGTTTTTATTTTATTTCTTTGGTCTTTTACTTCATTCTTCACCCCACTATCTTGTCAGAAGTCCTCAACCATTGGTCGACGTCCATATTTTATATACTGTTAAGACTCTTGAGTAATGTGAATGAAAAGTGAAGTGCTACAAATAATAAACTAATGATGAATTCATGGTGATGAAGTGGGACTAATTTGCTCAACAGCAACACAATAGTGACACACAGCTTAACTGACCAGCTCAAAACAACAACAAAAAACCCACATCACTGAACCACATTCATGCACTCAGTGATAAATCTAACACACGAAATGGGCACTGCAGTTTATTTCTAAACAGCCTAAATGAATTTTAACAGTGATCACTTTCACACTTTGATGCTTTCACTATCCAGAAACCGCTTCCCACAGAATAACCAGTCGCGACAGATGGCCGCCCTCCCTGAGCCGAGTTTAAAAGGAGCTTTTTTTCTCCCTGCTGTTGGAGTGTTTGCTCGTAGCAGATCACTGGATCTTTTGGGTTTTCTCTTTTTTGAACAAAGATACAAATCCGTGTATAGATACAGAGCTCCAGCTTGCATGTTGGCTCCAAACATGGATGTTTGCTGGTTTTACTGACTCTGTTTGGGTTTTAGACTGTTGGTCAGATGGTAAAAGATTTAAAGACAAGTGTGTGGGAGACTATAACCTGAAGATTTAAATCATTACAGATATAGTTGAGGTCACCAGCTTCATCACAGTGTACAGACAGGATATTATTTTCTTTTATTGCTGCTCTGCTCATCAGATACGTGATGCCATGTGAAAAAATATCCTATATTGCTCTTTAACTTAAACACATTCAAGGATTTCTAACACCAACCATTAACATTTTTGGAATACTCATATTTCCATCATCTGGTTGGTGTTACATCATAAACTGAAGCTCCTGCTTTATTTTTTTTCTCCTTTTTATGACTGTCCAGCCTCTTACATCGATCCAGACATGCATCGACCTCACACCATAAACACACAGACAGGTCTTTGCATTCACAGCTCTGCTCGTCTGCCTGGAGCAGTGACTGAATTGTCTCCAGAAAGCATCACCTCACTTCTTGAGGGGTGATGTCGGAGTCTATGTGTGTTTAAATAAAGTGTGTGAGCTCAGTAGGTGTCATAGGCTAAATGTAGGTGGGTTTCAGTAGGTGTGTGTGATCTGGTGTGCAGTGTTTGCATGCAAAGAGGTAACAGCACAACCTGAACTATACATATATAGAGCTTGTCTTGTGGTTGAAGACGTGTGCATTTTTATGTGTGTGCGTGCACCTGTCACCTGTGAACAAACAGCCCGAGCTTTTCTCCTCATTAGGCGTCTTCAGCACCTCTGCAGAGACGTACAGCTTCCCTGCAGAGCGCGCACACTTGCACGCAGTTTTACTCACTTATATACATACTCTTTTGTGCTCACTCACGCTCGTTTGTGTTTTCATGCTGACAGTTAAAAAGCCACTGCAGCATATTTTGCTCGTCATCACTTACTTGTATGCCTCCGTGTCTCAAGCATCTACAGCTTTGTGCTAAATCCCCCGCACGCTTCTCGCTCTTAAGTTCATTCAGATCGGTCCAGTTGGTCCATTTTTCACACCGAGCTTCCATTAAGAAGCCATATCCTACAGACAAACTCACCGACTGCAGCGCAGTGTGAAATAGATTTGCTTTCAGAGGCTGGTAAACAAGTGATTATTTTTACCCTCGGCTGCCATTTGTCCTTTTTTAATATCTGCTCCTCGTATGTGGAGATGAAAATTGCACGTGCATAAAGTCAATGGTTTATTATTGTTGATGCAGGTTTTAGGGCAGCAACGGTTTTCAAGATGAGATTTCAGGATTTAAAGATTAAGAGGCTTTAAAAAAGGTTTTGCAATGTTCGCAGAGAAAAGGCCCTGAAACCAACATTTTTGCTAAAATTACGACTAATGTCAACGTGGTCCAAGATTTATTCAGTAATAGTATTTTAGTAGTAATTTTCGGCACTGGAACACGCTGTCGTATACGCCGGTCCAGAGCATCCCAAACATGCTCAATGGGTGACATGTCTGGTGAGTATGCTGGCCATGCAAGAACTGGGATGTTTTCAGCTTCCAGGAATTGTGTACAGATCCGTGCAATATGTGGCCGTGCGTTATCATGCT
>VOQK01017783.1:10836-27975 GCA_015052645.1 Benitochromis conjunctus
GCCTGTTTGATGGTCAATTAAGCGGGCACAAAGTTTAAATGATGAATAGTTTGGTTTGTTCACCTGCGGATGGAGAAAAACAAGAAGAGCTGACAGGTATTACAATACAAATGATTAGTTTATACAAATTAATACAGGATATTAAGTCAATCAAAAAAGCAAAATATGAAACTTGGAGCAAAGGCTTTGCCTTAGAGCTGAAATTATGTCCATCATTGCATTCATTTGCTCTCTTCTCTTCCCCTCACCCCCCAACTGGTTGTGGCGGGTGGCTGCCGCTCCAGTTCTGTCAAAGGTTTCTCCCTGTCAAAAAGCCACTGTCAAGTCTGTTTATTTATAAGCACATGTAAAAGCTACAAGGGTTGATCAAGGTGCTGTACAACTAAAAGGAATAGAACAGAGCAGGTAATACATTAAAAAACAAGAAACAAAACAAAAGTGTCAAAAACACAGTCACATTTAAATGCTAGGGAGTAAAGACGTGTCTTCTTTTCTGAATAACCAGAAGGATCTGATCAGCCCCCCATAAAGTATTAAGTTCAGAAAGAGGGTGTGAATCGCAAGCGATGACCTGATGATTGAGGTTTTCTCTATAATATTGCAGGGACTTTACCTTTCACCTCAAGGGGACTGTTCTTGTGATTTGGTGCTATACAAATAAAACTGAATAGAAATTGGCATGAATTGAATCCATTTGATGCAACTCGTCCACATTGCAGGGGGAGCGGTTTAAAAAGAAGCACAGAGACTTTCCTCTCCCCAGCCACCTCCTCCCACTCTTCCAAGGTGTTCCCTTGCCGGCCAAGAGATATGATCTCTCCAGCATGTCCTGGGTCTGCCTCGGGGTCTCCTCCCATTAGGACATGACCAAAACATCTCACCTAGGTGTTACCCTGAGGGCTTCCAAGTCTGATGCCCAAACCTTCTCAACTGGTTCCTCTCAATGTGGAGAATTTAGTGGCTGAACTCCTCCTGAATGACACCCATCTTTGATGGAGAGCCCAGACACCCACAGAGGAAGTTCATTTTTTTGTATCCAAGATCAATACCAGTCACTATCCATAGTTTGCCCAGTGAGTTTCAAGCTTTGATTTCACTCACAAGGTCTTTTGTTTCCAAATGTCTTCCTTCTCCCTAAAATTTGGGTTTCCCTAAGGTTTGGGTTGCAAAGTCTGGAGACTCCTTCACTCCTTCACATTCCACAAACACATATAAACACCACATAAACACACATGTACTACGATGACAGGCCCGATGATGCATGCACAGACACACTCACAAACTAAGAACTACGCTGGCACAGAATAGGTTCAACGCTTGATTTCTGGTAGTTTAAAAAAAAGCATAACACAGGAGTGCTGGTGAACTGGTTTTACATAACCAAGATACCCGCAGATGTTTACCAGATTCCTCTTGAACTGTCCACTCTCAAGCCCCACTGCTACCCACCCATTGGGAAGCTGCTGTGGGAGGCTGTTCTCATGCTGCTCCACAGAAACACCTGCAGCACCAACAGAAGAGTTTACATGGCAGCTGCTGTGATAAGAGCCCACACACCTTCATAACTGACTCCCCTGCTCGATGTATGGCACTCCTCTTGTTTTTTCTCTCACAGCCACATGTGCACACACACACACCAACACACACGCACATACACACACTGACCTTCATCACAATCAAAGCAAAACTTTCCCACATCAACTATGTCCAGGAAAGAAAAACAGAGATAATGTTCTGAGCTATGTCTTCTCCCCAACCGGCAACATCTCTGAAAAAGAAGTCTGATATGTTGCCTGTGATTATTTGTGATACCAACACCTACACAATTATGCTGTCTGCTGGCTTTATTTCCATTAGTATTCACAATTAAATCACGATTGTCATTAGAGGGATGCAGATAGAGAAAAAAAACATTTCTTTTGAGCTCTGTATACCACACAATTTGGTAATGATGAGAGTGTGGTTTAAAGTGATTGCATGACTGTGGGAAGGGAGCTGTCATGCCAGGGGGAACCCCCGGTGCAGTGCTTCGTGCCACTGCTGTTTTTAATCCCATCCTCGCAAAGATTTCATCCAACCACAGGGGTGGACAGCATCTCTCATCCTCAGAGGTCTGAGTGTCACAGGTGGTATAGCCAGAGGGCTGCATATCTGTGGGGGTGTGTGTATGAGTCTGGCATCTGTATGATCAGTTTGAGGAGAGAAAAAAATACAGCATACCAGGAACCAAGAGAGGGATACAATAATGCTGATCACCTGTGCCCATTTCAAAAGCTTAGTCTTCTCCACTGAAGAGAAAAAAAGGTTGAACCACAAATCTACAGATTTACAAAAATGTATTGGACTCAAATCATGTCTTAATAGACCAAATATTTCTTAAAAGGTACTAAATCAACACCAAATAAAGAATAAAAACTGTAGAGTACTTTGAAATAAAATGCGTAAATAGAGGGCAGTTGTATGTATTTCCACATAGCCTGCAGCCATGGGCTGATGTAAGACAATCACTCTGTGGTTTTATGCTTATTTGCGGTTGTTTTGCATCATTATGTTGTTGTTCTTTATCTGTTTTTAGTTCTGTTTCGTCTCTTTGTGGCTATTCAGACATTTCATCATTAAAAGTAATATTGTCGTAGCAACCGGGGTGGTCAGATAGACTGTCCCTCTGGGAGAAGAGGGTGCTGCCCTCTGGACCCCCAGCTGGACTCCTTTCACAGTAAAACCCACTGAGATGTTGGGAGCTTATGAGTTTCTCCTGTCATCTCTGACAGGCCCTCATTTGCTTTCATTCAGCGCCTCATCACAGCTTCAAAGACGAGTGGCTCACCTCCCTCGGGGAAGAAGCGAAAAGATCAGTGTGCCTTCAAAAAATGACTGGTATCCAGAAATTGTTGACCCTGGGCAATTTTGCTCCTCATAATTGGCTTCTTCACTGTGTCTGTCTTGGGCAATCATTGTAGAGTTATGATGTGTTATACTGCCTGGAAAACATCATTAAGTACATTGTAGGGAAGTGATTCAATAACATATCATTTTCCCTTGATGAACAAAACAGTGTCGGGGTGCCGGGGTGGGGGGCAGGTCTCTGAGTACATTGAGTGCTTTCATTTCTTCATTTCTCTACTAAACAATAACCAGGCTGCTGTGTTTTCTAACCAGTACAGGGAGACTGATGCAGCTCTAAATGTTGTTTGGTTACAAGACCCCCGAAGGGGCAAAGATAAAAGCTGCTAAAATAAAGCAACAACATACATATAGATATATTCTTCTTTATATTGTATTTTTATGTACTTTTCATGTTTTCTATGCCAAATGTAAAGAACGTTTTGCACACTACTATGTAAATGTTTTTGTGCAGTTAAACCTATAGACTACCCCTCAATATTTCATAAATATGTTACTTTACAATACAACTGAGGGAAATATTGTAGTGCTGTACAAAGCAGATGTAGATAACAAAAAGCAATATCTCAATAAAATAATTCTTTTTTTTAATCTTTATCTAAATTCCTTAAAATTACAAGAAAATGAATTCAAATGAGAAAAAAAGGATGTTACACCAGCTGTGCTCTATAGACACGTGTATGACAGTGACAGTTTGCGCTAACTCGGTCAGTCAAAGTGATCAAGGCTCCACACCTGGAGTCTGGATTCCAGTTTGCGCCTGTGGTGATCAGGTGTGGATGAAAACCAGTAAGCTCATCTCATCCTTTCCTCGGGGCTGAAACATAAAGGACAGACGGAGAGAACCCCACGACCTCCAGAGATGTGCCTCATATATCGCTCAGAAATGGTTTAAGAGGGCTTATTCCTCCTTCTCGCTACTTCTTCTCTATTCTGAGTAACAGCTTAAAGCCGTACCCATCCAGCCACTACCCCGAGGATATGTTATGACAACTAAAAATGGTGAACTGCGAGAGCAAGAAGTGGCATGAACAGATCTCAAGATTTTTGACATGTGGGGGTGGGTGAAAAGGACTTCTGTTCAGAAGTTTCTAGCCCGAAGATACAACCATCAACTCATGTAGCATCAGGCAGCCGTGGAAAAGTGTCTGGGCCAACTTCTGATTGCTGTGCTGAATGAGGAAAACAAATACAGGTATCACCTCCAAACAGAAGCTCATTCCACAAAGTATGTTAATGTTTATGTTTTCCTTGCTTTCCCTTGCACTCGTTTATTCTTTCTTCCCTAACTGGTAGACACCACACTGATGGAGGGTATGTGTAGGGTGATTGAGATGTGATTTTATTAAGGTGCCAGGCAGTGCTCCAAGGTGCTTTCCTCATAATAAATCACCATAAACTGTTGTGAAATTTAGACAGTTTGTTCTGGGAAATCCAATCATACAACTTTCACACCCTACTCCGTGACAGAGTCAATTTGTGGCAGGCAAATCTGACATCCTATCTTCTGTGTTCATGAATTGTAAACTCACTATGAAGTTGACTAATATTAGTTTTGGTGACTCTGGCTGCAGGCAAGAAGAGGAGTAAAGCTTCTGGATGGACAAACAGGAACACTCTGACACCTGACTGTGGAAAAAGAGGATGGCCTAATTAGACCTAGTCAGGGAGAGCTGACAAAAGCTCGCCTTAGGACATGTTTCTAAGAGTCTTTCCTGTGACATGTCTACATGTCAACAGATTATGCTGTATGTTCTCAGAGGTTGTCTTTGTAGGCCAAAGACCTCTGTGTGCTAAAAGAATATCAAATGCAATGGAAAAGGTAGCCTACAGCTCAGATTTACACGTTGGGAGTTTAGCATAAGGGAATAAGCCGAAGAAGACTGTCCCATTACAGCCTGTCTAGAACCAGGAGTTTAATGCCCTGTTTTCACCCAGTTGTGGTCAGATGTTTACATACATTCATCATGAGCATGAATGTCATGGTAATATTTGGCATTTAGTGGTTACTTTGAACTTTTCTTTTTACAGAGTGGAACGATTGTATGGCATACACCTTTTAAAAAAAAAAGACACAAGAATTGAGCTAATATGTTTGAATTTAGAGTTCAGAGTTATTAGGTTTGAAAGCCTCACCTTTACTCCTCCAAACATACAGTGCAGTAATTCAGTTCAATTTGGCTCAATTCAATTCAACTTCGTTTTATTTATGTAGAACCAAATAACAAAAAAGTCAACTCAACACACGTTATGTTGTAAAGACTCTACAATAATGCAGAGAATCATTTTGGAATTTGCAGTCTTTTACAAATGGTCCAAGAGACCTTTCCAACCTATGTAAATCTACAGTTTTTCCCATGACTTTATTCGTTCATTCTATCGAAATGTTGTATATATTCACTGAGCGTGAGTCTGTGAGCCAAATGTACTCCCAACATTTTGTGTTACTATACTATCTTGTATCATATATTTATTGTTTTCATTATTTATGTATTATCATAACAAATAATATTAAAACATATATAAACCAGATCTCGACAAAAGTAAGTGGAACTAAACAGAATTTAACACAAAAATAAAAGAGCAAAATAAAAAAAATACATTAAAAATATAAAACTGTAACATTATTGTATACAAATATAACATTATAACATTATTATAAATACATTTTTTAAACATTCTATAAGAAATATAATTTTGTGAATTAAAAAGACAGGCACACATAAAGGTTTACATTTTCAGCGTCCATAATTGAGGAGGAGTGAGCACTCTTTTCCCCCATAAAATTTACTGAAACATAAACAGTGACATAATAAAAGTATCAGTATATGAAATTGCTTCCAGTCAAAAAAAGGTAAACAAAGTGCCAGTGCAATATATAAAACAATACTGAGAGAAGAACAGGAAAAATAAAACGTATTACATATTAACCTTTGGCAGTTATGGAAGAGACTGTACCAGCATTCCAGGTACAGTAGTGCATCCAATTTGATTTGAGCAAGTGAATTAATTAACATAAAATAAAAATGCGTATTATAGGAATAATTAAAAAAAATAAACGATAACACTGCATCATGGAGTTTTATATTAGTCAATAATTTTCATTAAACATTGTTAAGGGTCTTTGCTACTTTCGTATTTTTCAGCCGCATGACACAATTATAATAATGGTTGATGTCAGCAAAATGTAGAAAAGTTTCATTTCATTTTATGGAAATTAAACTTACCAAAAATGATCAGAAGTCGGATTTGGAAAACAAAGATTTTTGTCCGTTGAACTATTCACTGAACAAATAAAAATATTTATATCATAAAGTATGAACTTTTCACTTATGAAATAAAAGGCTTTGCACGTAAATCCATAATATTTTGGAATACATACGATGGAAAAATAAATAACCACTGAAATCACAGGAATACTCAATATACAGTATAAACCTTTCCATGACGTGCTTTACATGGTATCCTGGGCATTTAAAAAAAAAAAAAAAGCTTCTTTCATTTCACTGATACTGCAGTATTTGTCGCATATTATCCATTTCTTTTTCCAGTTTTGGTCAATATAAATAGAAGAGCAAGGGTGTTCCGGTTGTGTTCATTTTGACACTTTTAAAAAGGATTTTTATTTAAAACATTCAAAACCGCAATAAAAACACTCCTCTTACAGTCTGCTGACAGAAATGTGTAATCAAGACGGAGTGAGCTCTCTTCTTTATTTCTCTCTGTGTGATGACGTCGCGCGGCTTCCGGTTTCCTATTTCCGTACACAAAAGCTCCGCTGATGACGTGTAAACTCCTCTAACGTTAGCTACCTAGCTAACTGAGCCACTTGTCACAATTAAAACTATTATAACAAAAATAACGCGATAAAGTTAAAGGAGGGCGAAGCGTTTCTTAGATCGGGAAAAATGGAGACGCTTTACCACCAGACCAACAAGTGAGTTTTCTTGTCTGCTGTGGAAAACGTGCCTGTTAGCTACCACTGCTAATGACTGTAACTTATTATCACTTTTACTTCTGCTGCAGCGGGCTTATATCAACATAATACGATTATGAGACGTTAAACTATAAATATGGACCATACTAATATCTTCACGTACAATAATAATTCAAATAAAACAGGGTGTTTTTATTGCTGTTCACTAACGGTATGATCGTTATGGATTAGGCAAATACAGGAGGTTCAGTCTCTAATGGGAAATCTGGAGAAGACAGACCGCCAGTCAGTTCACTGTAAGTGACCAGCTGTCGTGATTGTAAGGGGCTCTGCCCCTGCTCTGTGTGTGTGTTGTTGTGGTACAAAGCTGTCATTGCTAATGGCACCACCTCTGATCCCCTTTGAATAGCTTCTAATTTCTCCTCAGCACCCACTCCTTGTTATGGCTGCTTCTTCCTCTCACATATATAATGATAAAAGCCAGGGCTAATTGTTTTCTGTGGATAGTGCCTGACCGTTCAGTTCTGTGCCCGGCTTTTGCCAAGACAGGAAGTAGTAGGGTGGGTGGTGTGACAGATAATGGTGGGAGCCGGGCAGTGAACTACCCTCCCCTTCACAAATGATGACATAAGGTTAATTTTAACCCCAGGGGAGGATGTAAACCTACGCAGCTACTAATGAGCTGGGTTCCTCAAGTGATGATTGGTACCCTGTAACACCTGGGTATATTATAGGAAGACAAACAGCAGCCCAAAATCATTTCTTTATATCTATTGGAAGACTTTTTGGAATCAATTCAGTGTGGAAGTAAATTAGCCAGTAAATTTACAAATTATGAATCGTAATTTCACAGCCTTAACTGTTGTCTTCCCTGCAATTCTCTCTCCTTCTTTTCTCTCTGTTTTACAAGTGTTAGAAAACGAACTGCAAGCCAGAATCGACCAGATCTTCAATCATTTAGAACGCCTTGAGATACTGGCTAGCAAGGAACCGCCAAACCGCCGCCAGAACGCCAAATTGTGAGTTTGGATTTAAACAATACATGGTGACCATAAAGGCCCAGAAACAGCAGGGTGTATCATATGCAATAAAGGCAGAGGGAGGGTTAGATGATGAAGAAGACAGGCAGCCGCGTCCTGCCCTGTGGCAACGTGGCTCTATGAAAACAGTTCCCCAGAAGCCCCCGTCATCACCAGCATTCCTCCTGCATCGGGCAAAGATTCATTTCTGAGCTGGATAAACAGGCCTTAGGGGACACAGTGCACCCCATTCCACAGCGCTCCTTTAATCTTAGCATGTCTCTGGTGGGGCCTGAGTGAACTCAGGGTGGGGAAGGGAGATTGTGGGAGACTCTTCAAAACAAGTACATAACATTTGAGAGCAAAATAAATTTTCTTCTTATTCAGTACAACTGCTGATACACTGAATTGTGCAAAAAAACAGAGTGCAGTAAGTGTTAGCACCACTGTCAAACATGGGTGGAGAGACAGTACGGTACATTAAAGTCAAGTCGTCAAATCTGGAAAAAGTTTCTCTTTTGAATCCTTTTCTTTTTCTCAGACGAGTGGACCAGCTCAAGTATGATGTCCAACACCTCCGGAGTGCCCTGCAAAATTTCCAGCACAGACGCTATGCCAGAGAGGCCCAGGAGAGAGAGAGGGAGGAACTCATGAGTCGCACCTTCACGACCAATGTATGCAATTTGTATAATAGTGATCAAACTGGTGATGTTTATTGGTGTGAATCCAACATTTTAAGCTAGAAAAATCTGGGTTTGTTTAAAATACAGTTTTTTCTTTTTTAATAGGACGCAGATACCTCCATCCCCATAGATGAGACCCTACAGTTTAACTCCAACTTGCACAACGCACACAGAGGCATTGATGACCTCCTGGGCAGTGGCAGCAGCATTCTCAATGGTCTCAGAGATCAGAGATCTACGCTGAAGGTTAGCGACTTAACACAGCAGAAAAACAAGTCTACATCTGTAGCTTATTTAAACCGTTTGTTAACCTAAGGAAGCGGTATAGAAAGGCAGATTGAATTAAATTTCCTGACCCAGTTTCTGGTGTCCACGACGATCACAATAGTCGTATTGTTAGTGTGCTCATGCTCAGCTAGAGAGTGAGTCTGTGTTTCCAAGGAGGAGATGGGCTTCCTGGTTTTGCTTCAGGCCTCTTCTTATCAGGGTGTGTCTGTTGATCAGCACGCTCAGCCTGGTTGTCTAGCCATGAGAAACCTCTGACGGAGTGGCGCGTCAGGGAGGGCGTTGGCACTCAACGTCTCTCAAAATCAGAGGAATTAGTGGAGATAATTACAATGTGGTCATGGAAACATTTTATTTATGGCTCTCATAAGCTGTCACATGTGATCATTACTGTTGAAATGAGTGTGGCTGTTTTGGTTCTGCACAGGGAACTCATAAGAAGATGCTGGATGTGGCTAACATGTTGGGGCTGTCAAACACAGTGATGAGACTTATAGAAAGGCGAGCCACCCAAGATAAGTTCATCATGATTGGAGGCATGCTGCTGACCTGCGTCTTCATGTTCCTGGTAATCAGATACCTGGGCTGACCTCCAACCATCCACAAGGGCGGCTTTTTGATCAGTCGTGGACATTTCTGCAGCACATCATCCCTCATGATATGAATTTTTAACATTAAAACAAACTCTCATAAGTTGTTCCCTTATATTTAGTTTTCTTTTAATGGCTTTCCATCATGTTTATTGATAAAATGGTGAAGTTGGAAAAGACCTTAAACTACAGACAGTATTTTTAATCCATGTGAAGCTCAGTGTGCCGCTTTCCATTTTTACTAAAACCACTTTGAAACTGTAAATTTCTCCTGTGACTTTACACAGATGGTTTCTTATAAATACTTAACTGTTCCTCAAGTTGCCATCAGTGTCAGTGTTCTTCCGCCTTGATACACATGGGTTATAGAGAAATACCAGTATGCAAATGTTTGTTATGCTCAGTGTTTCATCACAATGCAACTTAGGAATTCTCACCAGAAATTTTTGTGTTTTATGGTGTAAATTCAGTTACTAGCTTATTAGCTGCACCTGGTCATTACAGTCTAATGTAGTGGACAAAGTAGGATCGAGTTGATGGCATACGATTCTAGTACATTAGGCACAATGACCAGAAAAGCTTAGCTTTCAAAACTAACATATCCTGCATTAAGGCAGGACTTATTGGACAACCTCATTAGGTTTAGTGAGCTGTACCTAATAAGCTGGGAACTGATAATATATATAGCAAAGAAAATCAATGGAAGCAACCCTTTTCTGTCACATGCTTTCTTTAGGTTTGTGCTTGGTCTTGTCTCACTATGTGAGTGATTTTAAAGAAATTAAATCTATAATTTTCTTCCTACAGCCTCATGTAATGGTTCTGCAAGTGCTGACAGGACTGTTTCCCCTTTTACAGTAAACAGTATTAATAGTAGCCTGTGAACAAATGCACTAAATGCATGCCGCATTCACATGGATCGACTGCTTTCCCAAAGCCTAGTCCAGGTAACTCCAGCACCATCTACTGTCGGACATTTACATCTGCAGGGGTGGTTTGACTGTCAGATGAAGCTCATGGAAATAAGGCATGACCTTCGTGTGACCATCTACAGTTATTTACATGGCAATTTCAATAATGGAAAAATATGGAAAAAGACACACAAACTCAGGCTTTTATTTGGTGAAACAGGGTTAAGTCTTTAAAAAATACAGAGCTGCTACTTTTCTTTTTAAACAGATCACCGCTGTTTGACATCCCCGCAGGGATGAACAAACAACCGTGATAAAATACGTGTCTCCAACTCCCATCCATTTGTCTGCTTTTCCCCCTCCCCCCCAACAGCAGTGTCAACCCAGTAGAACGTTAATAGGTTAATCTACAGCAGTTTTATTTACAAAATTACACCAAAAAAGCCAAACAAAGCTCTTCTTTTGAAGAGCATTTTGGAAAATAATTTAAAAAACAGAAAAATACAATTATTGCAGTATACTACAATCTTATAATATGATGCACAGGCACCATCTTGATGTACAGATTTCAGTGCAATTGAGTCAGATGTACCCTCACCACAGGGAACAAGAGCTTTGCTTCAGAGTATTCAGGAGATTTACACCCCTTCATCACATTTCCCCTGATTTAGAGAGGGCTTCTTGTATGACAATGTCATACTTGTTTGGACACCATATCTGTTTTTTTGTTGTTGTTTTTTTTTTAAATATGGCTGCCACTGGTGGGTTTCTTCACATTACACACTGATCTATGTACAAGTTACTGCATTACAAATTATTTTTAAACCAAGAATCCAATAGAGAGTGAGTAGTCATTCGAAAACACAACAACAGATCAGTAATTATTAAACAGTCCATCTCTGAAAATTAGATTACACAGATTAAATGTTCACCTCTAGAACAAAACCACTTCCTTGAATCATAACATTATTCTGCTTATACTTTTAGCCATCACGTATCTCTTTGGCTGCCAAAATGAGCAAAATACAAACAAACAAAAAAAGCTCCAGTAGTTACTGAGGCTGTTACTATTCCCCAATTTGGAATATAAGCCAATGTCTAGAGGAAGTTTCTACAGTTTTTAGAGGGGGAGAAAAACAAATCTGTGAAAACATGAGAAAATAAAAATCTCACACGTACCAGAAGAAAATATTAGTGTCAATTTTGAACCCATCAGTCTTAACCACTTTGTGGTGACGTGCTGCACTGTACAGGCCAGTAAAGCTCTCATAAGATTCCCATCTTACAGCCTGCATGATGTCACAAAGACTTTATTCAAAACCCTACACCAAGACAGTTCAGGTTAAGTCTTTCATTTAGTGGTTGGTTGTTGTGAACACACTACTTCATTTTCAAGAGCCGTGGTTAGGGGGGTGCTGGAGGTCCTGTCCTGAGAATATTGGGTGTAAGAGTGGGTGGAGCTGAAGGGCTGCTGCTGCCGCAGCCTGCGAGGGTCGGGGTGTGAAAAGTGTGGGATAGAGGGCTGTGTGTGGAACATGGTGGAGAGCTAAGGGGGTGTGATGAAGTGCAGAAGCAGGGATAATATGTATTGGCTGACCAGAGAGGAAGGCTGTTGGGTGGGCAGGGATCAATCCTGCATGCCCCAGTGAGTGTCCCAGAGAATGACCAAGTGAGGGGCCCAAAGGAGACAGGGAGATGGGGGTAAGGTGATGCTGGGGAATGTGATGTACCTGGGCCAGCTGGGCATGTGCCGGATGTGGGTGGTGGGGGTGAGCTGGGTGGATGCCCATTGCGGCAGCAGTGGCTGCATGGTGCTGAAGGATGGCGTGTTGCACTGTGGTGATGGATGTGCCAGAAGCTACGGACACAGTTGGCTGCTGAATGTGGATCTGCTGCAAGGCTGGTGGAGGGGGCGCTGGGGCCAAAGTGGCAGCTGCTGCGGCTGCCGCCGCCGCCGCCGCGGCAGCTGAGGGAAAAGTCTTCACCTGCTTGGCTAAAAGCTGCTGCTGAATGTGCTGTTGTGCAGCCTGTTGCAGCTTGCTGTATTTCTCCATCTCCTCTGGTGTGAATGTAATGGGCTGACTTTCCAAAGGAGCCAGTCCGTCCTCCTCTGCCTCCATGCCATCCTCCTCCAAGCTGGGTGGTGGGTAGCCAGGGTAGGCATGCATGGCAGCCTGCTGCTGCTGCATTTCAGGCATCATGGACTCCATCATGGGGTTCTGGGAAAGGTCCTGTCCTGACTCTCCTTGGTACTGGGGCATCATCATGGAGGGCTCTTGTTCAAATACTGGCTGAGTTTCTTGGTGCCCCTGGTCTTCTGTTACAGGCTGCTGTGTCTCTTCTTGAGTCACTGTGCTCTGTGGGGCTTCCTCAACCTTCTGAACTGGTGGAGCTGGAGGTGGTGGTGGAGGTGGGAACTCCCTTATAGGCTCTACTAATATAACCTCTCCTTCAGCTTCAGAGCTCTTCCCTGTCCCTGATTTCTCTCCCTCTTCAGGTCTGATTAAAGGAATTACTGGCTTTTTCCCTGCCTGCAGCTTACCAATTAGTGGAAGCATGGCTTTGTTTCCAAGGGATGGGGGTAGTTTGGGGCCAAAATAGCCCTGCGGTGGGTCCTTAATCTTAATCCCAGATTTTGTTCCTGTGGTAGAATCTTCAGAGCTTTTCTTGGACTGAACCTTCTCCAACAGCTGTCGTGCAGTTAGGGTGTTTTTCTGTTCTCCTGCATCTCGAGACCCCCCTGGTCTCAGACCCAGCGAGCTGGATGAATGGGTGTTGCGGTTAAGGCCTCGTGAAGAAGAAGCCCGTGGAGACTGGGAGCGGTAGATGCGTGACCGGTTGAAGTCCCTGCGATGGGTGTCACTATCCTCTCGACCCCTAGTGCTTCGCCTCTGAGGAGACCCTTTATTTGAACTAGAGGAGCGGCTAGCAGAGCTGTAGCTACGACTGTAGCTCCGCCTCCAGGATCTTGCACTAGTGCTGCGACTCCAGCTGCTGGAGCTTCTGGAGCTGCTCCGATGGTGCCGTCTGTGCCTCTTCCTGCGGGTGTAGCTGCGTGAACGTGAGCGTGAGTCTTCTGAAGAGGAAGATGTGTACTGATGCCTCCTGGATCGTCTACGTCCTCGGCTACTCCTGCGATCATACTCAGAGTCGGATGAACGTTTGGAACGCCTTCGTCTGCGACCTTCTGTGCTGTAGTCGCTGTAGCTGTCTGAGTAGCTTCGGCTTCGGTGGCTGTAGGCACTGCTGCCTGCTGAGGAGCGCTCAGAGCTGCTGGAATAAGAGCGACTACGGGAGGTTTGGCCACGATGACGCCGGCGACTGCTACCTCGTCGTTCCCCCCGTCTTGATGAACGGCTGCAGGATCGCCCTGATTCTTCACTGTGGTGGCGGCGCTGTTCCCTCGGGCTTGACCTGTGATGACGTGAGCGCTGGGTATTAGAGCCCCCTTCTTCTTCACTTTCACTGCTGGGAGGTCTACCAGAACCAGGACTCTTTTGGGCTGAGGTGGAGCACGAGGCACTTTGAGATGCACTGGTGTCAGTCTTTTGTTTTTTGCTGCCACTGTGCTCCTCAGAGGAGTTGGCCTTGTCAGTACTTTTTCCATTCCCTCCTTCTGCTCCAGATTTGCAAGGCACTTCCTTAGCAGCACGTTTCCTCTTCCCCAGTTCTGCTCCCGTGTTTCCTGTAGCTCCTTCCCCTCCAGTTGTCAGCTGAACAGAGGAGGCGACGGCTTTATCTTCTGACTTTGGTTTAGGTTTTTCCTTTTCTTCACCTGTTGCCTCAGCTTGATCTTGAGCCTTGTTTTTGCTCTTCTTACGTTTGTGTTTTTTCTTTTTTTTGGGCTTTTCTTGTGTTACCTCAGTCTCACCTTCTGCATCTTCTCCCGCTCCTTTTTCTTTTCCTTTGCGTTTTGAATGCTTTGCAGACTTCTTATGCTTCTTCTTTTTCTTTTTTTTCTTTGCACTATTGCTGCCACTTGTGGGCTTTTGTTCTTCACTTTCTGGCTGGCCAGGCTCTCCTTTTGACACTGGCTTGTCTTTGTCAGCACTGGTTCCAGGTTTAATAGCCGTTTCTACTTCAGATGGTGAAGAAGTCACTTCTTGTCCCTTGTCATCAATGTCTTCACCAGGCTTGGGGGACTTTGCCACTTTCCCACCACGCACTCCTTTGTTACGGGACAGTTTGAAGTCAAAGTAGAGGGGATTGCAGCTGTAAGAGAGAGAAGGTTGAGTTTTTGTAAAATCAAGGAGCTCCGAGGGCCACTGCAGGGTGGTAGTCTCATCTTTGCTCAAGACTGGAAAGAAAGGACCAGTGGGCATTTTCGGACCCATGTTTGTATCCACAGTGTCACGTGTCTCTGCTTTCTGGGTTGGTGAAGCTGGTACAGCAGGAGCTGCATCCCCTGCACATAAAGAGGTCTCCTCTTCTGCCTTTACTTTAGCTGATAGAGGAACTGGGTCTAGGTCAGCATCTGCAGTAACATTGTCTTGTTCCTTTTCAGTCTTGCACTCTGTCACACCGCTCTCTGTCTGTTCTGAACTATCTTCAGCCTTGTTCTCCTCCTGTGTCTCGTCCTCATCTTCTTCATCTTTGCTCTGACACTGTTCAGAGGCTTTCATGAACAGCAAAAACTGGAAGTGTGGCTTTACTCGACAGTGAGCTGGTGGTACATAGTGGTAGTACTGAGGCTCTTGTCCAGCATATCCTTCATTGTTTTTCATCATCATCTTCAATTTGCTAAGCGTTGATGCTAAAGATCCTCCATCATCAGGCTGCTGCACCTCTTCGGTACCTACTGCATCATCTCCTTCTCCTCCTTCACCTCCTCCAGACAGTCCCTTAGGGCTATCTGTGCCACAGCCTGATACGTCATCTTGTCCTCCAGCCTTTTCTCCCTCTTGACTCTCCTCTGTCTCCATAGCTTCTTCACCATGATCAGCAAAAACAGCAGCTGCTGTCTCCAGTTTTACTGGTGCTTTCTTGGCAAAAGAGAATGATACACTGACTTTTGATGCGCTGCTGGAAGTTGGGGATGACGAGGCATTCTTTCCCAGAGAGAAGCTAAAGGTTGGACCAGACTTTGGGGAGGCTTGACCAGATTTATCTGCCAGTGATCCTTCCAGGGCAGTGTCTGCCAAAGACTGTGTCATGCTGTTCTCAGGTGTCATGCTGTTACTGTCTTCTCCTTTCTCTCCATCTACAGCGACTGTAGTTGTTTTGAACATAGGTCCACTTCCAGGAGTTCTGAAAGAAAACATTACACCAATGTGATGCTGGACAAATTTTTACTATCAGGATTGACTTTAACTTTTATCATGCTTACTGTAAAAGATGAAAATATACAAAAATATGTTTTAATTTACAGTGAGAGAAATGTGCTAATACATTTTGTTGAATTTGTCTTGTTTGGACTAACATATTGAACCGGTGGCATTTATAAAACAAGTAACTTCACAATGTCCCATTAAATACATATACACCATCCATCCAGCAGATGGCACTCCAGGAATAAATACTTACCGGTCTTGCTGTTTTCTCTGCTCAGCCAGCTCATGCAATCGTCGCAGCATCTTTTCTTGCTTTTTTCCATCTTTCCGGGAACGTGATGACACGTTACGGGCAAACTCTCTCTGCTTCAGCTCTTTAAGCCTCTGCAAGACAGAGAGAAACAGGGCACATCATTTCCTCGTGTCTTTAATTAACAACAGATCTGCATCAACAGTGCAATGCTTGTTAAACAGCAGTACCTGCTTGTGAGCGTGGTCATAAGAGTTAATGTGGTTGTCAAATTCCTGGTGTTTGGTGTACTGTTTGTCACACAGCTCACAGTAGAAATTGGCTCTCAGGTCTTCCAGAGCTTTTGCGATGGCCTTTTCTTTTTCCATCTGGTCCTATTTTTAGAGGGAAATTAAAACATACAGTATTAAAAAAAATAATAATACAGGAGATAACAATTATTATCTCTGTGACAAAAAGATAAACAACCTCACCTTGTATTTTTGCCGCAGTTCTTCTGTATCTTCCTTTTCCACTTCGAGGACTCTCCTCTTCTCTGTGGCATCCTCTGCATAATCCAGCTAGGACAAACGAAACAGTTACATTATAAACCAACAGCATTGTCAAAGCCAATCCAAGTTCAACATTAGTTTAATACGGTGCATAGAAGAGCTGATGTGCCTTGAATGCATCGAGCCCCTACAGTGACTATAGAAGACAGCACATGGAAACTACAAGAGCAGTTGGTCAGTTTGTGTCGCTTGTGTGCTGTTACACACATTTGTCATGTTGACTGACTGTTTGCTGTAGAAACATCTATGCGACCAAGGCAGTTGAATGATATTTCAACATCAAAGACTAAAGGCAGGAGCTGAAATAACTGACAGTGATGCTCACAGAAAATTCAAGCATTGAACAGACTCTCCAGATGCTTTAGTTCAGGTCTGGGAGGCGATCCCTCAGAAGACCATCCGCCACCTCATCAGGAGCATGCCCAAGCATTGTACGGAGGTCATACAGGCACGTGGAGGCCACGCACACTACTGAGCGTCACTTTGACATGCTTAAGGACATTACATCAAAGTTGGATCTGCCTGTAGTGTGTTTTTCCACTTTAATTTTGAGTGTGACTCCAAATCCAGACCTCCATGGGTTGCTAAATTTGATTTCCATTGATAATTTTTGTGTGATTTTGTTGTCAGCACATTCAGCTATGTAAAGAAAAAAGTATTTAATAAGAATATTTCATTCATTCAGATCTGGGATGCCTTATTTTTGTGTTCCCTTTATTTTTTTGAGCAGTGTGTATGT
>VOQK01017786.1:2324-12611 GCA_015052645.1 Benitochromis conjunctus
TATTATTATTAATCAATTCTGCTGCTGGTGTACACAGAAAGTGAAGTTTTGGAAGCTTTGTAATGCAGGCAAAGCATCTATCTGTGATATAATGACGCGGATACACATTTAATTCACATTCCTTTCACACTTCACTCGGCTCACAGGAGGTTTCTTCACTGAAATAACTCTAATGTAGCATTTTTTTTTAAATTAAATTTCACACAAATATCCATAAATGATTTCTGCTTCTTAAGCAGTAGATGATGAACTTCTACTTCTGGCTGTCTGGGTTCGACTTTTTCATCTAGATCTCATTAGACCTTTATTATAGTGAACAAATGATTCACTACAATGACAAAAATGAATCGGTCTAGATGGGGAGTTGTGTTGGGTTAAGGGCAGGGTCATTGTGTTTAGCAATGACTGCTTGTTATGTTTCGGCAATCTTCATCATTATTTTTCCAATATAATCACCAGGTGATCAATGTTGTACCATCTGTGCCATTAGCATTAAAAAATAAACAGTGAAGCTGTATAGATTCAGGTTCAGCTGTCAGACAGTCACTGGAGCGACACTAAGGAGTTCATATAACTCCAAGCACGAAAAGAAAGTAATATAGGCCTACTCATTCACAAACTATGTATCATACAGTTTCCCGTGTTAGTGAAGATAGTGTGGCAGATGCAGGTTGTACAGGACCGGCTGTGGCTCAGGAGGCAGCGCAGATCATCTACTAATTAAAAGGTTGGCGGTCTGCATGCCAAAGTATCCTTAGGCTAGATAGTGATAGTGCTCCTGAGAGTGAGTGAATGTGTGTGTAAATGTACTTAGACTAATAAAAAAGTGCTTGTATGAATCTGTGTGTGGATGGTTTAAAAAGACATGTTGTAAAAAAGCCCTTTAGGTGCTTAAGTAGAACAGAAAAGCACTATATAAGAACCAGTCTATTTACAAGTAAATTGGGAATAACATCTCTCTCTTTTTTAATCATCTTGCTATCTTTTCAGGGCTATATGTACAAAGGCAAACAGGAAGAAATATGAATGACATACATTCACATAATTAACTGTTTTACCTTATGTCTGAAAAACCACCTTAAAAATACACGTGACAAATATGGAGCAGTCTTTAATTGACAAAAATGTCATGGTGAAACAAGGAGCTGATGAGATGGGTTCTGAGAAAAATCAATCCAACTGATGAAGCAACCCCCCCCCCCCAATCTCCCATTACCCCCTAAATTTTAAAGATGATGGATAAATGTAGGCTCTCCTCACACATTCATTTCAAAGAGGTGCAAGCGTGAACTGTCAGTACGCATTCAAGCTCACGCACGCCGATGCCCCAATGAGAGCAAGACAAATTAAATTAAATCTGAATTTTAAAATCATATTAATTTAATGCACCACTGGGAAAAATCTGGTAAATAATGCAGTGACTGGCAAGCTACTGGTGCGCATTCTGACCGCGGTCAACGCACAGCCCAGCCGCATGCAACAGTTGTTCGGCACATGTAGACGCTGGTGAGAGGTGAAAGTTAACATGAATCAACAACTGAATTATTAACATGAGTGTAGCTGGTGCAGCAGCAGACCACAATCTCTCAATCGCACCACATTATGTCAGTGTGGGGGTTCACAGATGAGACAGCAGAGACGTGTCTTACAAAGCTGTTTGTTCAAATGCAAAAAAAACTTGACGCTTTTATACCTGCTGTGCAAAACGTGCCCCCCGCAGGCTAAACTTCCATCAGGTTTTGTGACTTAAGAAAATATTCTAAAATTCGACCAAAACAAGACACAGAGAATGGAAATCAAATCAAATTATGACCGGAACGGCAGCATCTGTCACAGAAACACAGCAAACACAGTCAAACTTTCAAACCCTGGTTTCAAAGGACCGTCTGGGTTTTTGCTACAAGTACATGATGCTTATAAGAACAAACATAATGGAAATTTTAGATAATCTAAACTATTAGAAACAGGAACAGAGAGAGGAAGGCAGATGAAACGAAACAGAGAGACAATCAGAAACAAAGAGAGATGTTTACCATTGTGTGTGTGTGTGTGTGGGTGCAGGTGTTTAAGCTAGTTGTGGGTGGATGCTCTGATGTTCAATAATGCATCAGGTGCTTCTACAACGCATTCATTAGTGTGTGTGTGTCTGTGTGTGTGTGTGTGTGTGTTTGTGTGTGTGTGTTCACCTGTGGGCGGATGACTCTCTCGATGCTCTTCAGGGCTGTGTCAGGGGAGGGGGGCGAGCAGTCTGGTGTGGGTCCTGTTGAGCAGTTGCCATGGTTACCGGGCTCCCCCTCACTCGCCGTTACATGGGACAAGTGACCTTGGAGGGAGAGAGAGAAAGAGTGAGAGACAAGTAGAAAGAAGAAGGGAAGATTTGCCCTTTTTACCCCCTTCATCATCCACGGGAGGACAGAGTACAAAGCCAGATTACCATTTCTGTGATACTTGCAAGCAGATGTGTTTGGATTTAAGCTCAGAGCACTTCCTGGAGTATCACACCGACTTGCCTTCTTCCCATAGTGCATCATGGTGCCAGGTATTCCCCAGGTAAGCAATGAACCCGGCCTTCCACGTGATGTAAAAGAAAGCGTAAATACTCAGACCAGGCTACCTTCTTCCATCCAACTCTGATGCTCATGTGCCAATTGTTGGCACTTTCAGCAGACCACAGGGATATGCACGAGCACCCCGATTAGTCTACGGCTATGCAGCCCCATACCAACGAACAGCGATGCACTGCTTTTTCTGTAAGCTTTCTATCACCATTAAATTTTTAGGCAATTTGACCTAAAATAGCTCATCTGTTGGATCTGACCACACACGCCAGCCTTCACGCCCCACATGCATCAGTGAACCTTGGCTGCCCATGACCCTGTTGCTGGTTCACCACTGTGCCCTCCTTGAACCACTTTTGATGGATAATGACCACTGCAGACCGGGAACACATCATAAGTTCTGACCCAGTCATCTAACCATCACAATTTGGTCCTTGTCAGATCTCCCAAATCTTTACTCTTGCCCATTTTTCCTGCTCCTAACAGATCAAATTTGAGGATGAAATGTTCAGTTGCTCCCTAATATATCCCACCCACCAACAGGTGCCATGATGAAGAGATAATCAGTGTCATTCACTTCACTTGTAAGTGGTCATAATGTTTCTAGAAATCTGCTGTCAACTACTTCTAAGTAATCAATTCACCATTGATAAGCTCCTTTCTCCAATTTGGTAAAAAGTATATTAAAAAAAAAACACACACACATGGTGTTCAGCTCAATGGCTAATGTGTCACATTATGTACAGTACCTCCACCTAACAGTGACCTGGTAGTCACAGTTGTTTTATCACTGAAGAGAATCAAAGAGAGGTGAGTGCATTTTGTAATTTAACAAGCTTCAGCAACAACCACAGCAGGAAAACGTGACTGCTGTCCAGAGCAGTTTGATGTCTATCCAAGTTTTCTATACACACACTCGGTGTGTGCGGTTGATTACAGAGTATCTGAGCTAATTTCCCCAGTGCGTGATCCTTTAGCAGAGAAGAGGGGAGGAAAAAGGAAAAGAAAAAGACAAGAAAGGAAGGAAGAAGAGAGAAGTGCTGAAGTCGACTGAATTAACTTTCAGTGGGAGAAAGCATTTGTCTTAATCAACTGGAAGAGACACAATACCCTGACTAACACAGCTTTCTCGCAATATTGTCATCAGACACACACACACACACACACACTAGATGTTTTCTGTCAGTTACCACCTGCCTACACGGACTCTATCAGATGCCAGAATATCATCCAATTACAGTGTGAGACCCAGCTGGGACTATTACCTCACAAGCGTGCATACATGTACACACCAACACAACAGCAACAAGAGCAGAATTATATATTTGATCTGTTGTCCAGGGATTGTTTCTTAACTAAAGACTGAAGTCACAACATTAAAACTACATGCCTACCATGTGTATGTACATCCCCCTCCCCCGTGTGCCACCAATAAAGCTCTAGCATGTCCCAAAATGGGCTGGCAGCTCTGGAGGGGGGTCCTGTGGCATCTGGCATTGGACCACTGGTAGTGTTTCAGACATGTTCCTGTGCATCCTGGATTGGATGAATTAATTAGTTCTGCGGATTGATGATTTTTGCTCCTATGTAGGGAGAGTGCTGCCGGTGGGTAACTTTGATATGAATGCGCAGACCCACGATTCCCAGCAGAACACTGCATTCTTACAAGATCATCGATGTAACTTACTTCTCTCATCAGAGCTTTTAATTTTGTGGCAGATCCAAATATGATCGACCACTTAGCTCATTTCAAATGGAAACTGAAATAAAAGAAGTGCTCCCGGTTGTTGTTTTAACTTGGATGTCGTTGATGGTGTGATTTTTCACAACTCCCACAAATCTTCTTCACCTATTCAAAAAGAACAAATGTATAAAAAAGGGAAAAATGTGGGGCTGCTGCTGATGTTTTGCATAATGACACATACAGCGTCCTGTTATTTAATGAGCGACAAACGCCTTTACTTTACATTTACCAGGATGTCAGCCTGCAGAGGAGGAATTCTAATCTTCGTGTGCGTGCGGGGAAAAAAAGCAACAAGAAGTACCGAATTACTTGTGAACAAACTGAAAAGGATTAAAAAAAAAAAAAAGTTGCATTCAGTTTGGTTTTTTTTACTGTAAGTTGAAATTAAACAACATTTTTTGTTGTTATGACAGAATTTATTAATAATTAAAAAGAACATGGTGACTTTTGAGAGCGCCATAAGAAAAAAAAGATAGCAGCAGATGCATTAGATCCCTGAAGACATTCCTGGTGGAACAATATTCAGTCTAAAAGGTTGAAATCAGCCTAAAAATAAACTGAGCCAAATACAGAAGAAATAAAACACAGAAGATATGATGTCTGGCATATAATCCAGGGTAGAAGCTACATTTGATAAGTGTGAGATGAAGCCATTTGCAGTCATCCAGTGTAGCTGTTGCCATTTGTTTTTAGGCTAACATTTAACAACCACACAGGAAGAATATGTAATTTCTTACATATTACGAGAAACTCTCGGGTTCCTTTTTCAGTACACTTCAGGTTAGTATCCATTTGGCTAAATCTGACATTTCTTCCAGCTCCTTCTATCAGCAGTCCGATCATCAGTAAATACTAGTAAGCCAGTTCCACTGACAGTTATACAAGCTCACGCCTTAACATAAGATCCACCATGTTGCATCAAATCCACGCTGTGGGTTCAGCCACTTCTAAAGTTTTTGGCATCTCTCTGATTGAAAATGATGGCCTCTCACTTTTATCTCTTTGGGCCTCGTACCCAGTAAAAAGCTACCAAAAGCAAATCCACTTGGACTCAACTCCAGATCCTATATCAGCTCAATCTGTCGTAAAATAATAGAACAGGCCTCACCTTGCCACACAGCTGCTTATCACTCAGTCGTCCAATTTATTTTAAGCTTCTGAAAATGAAGCACTGTTTTTTGTTTTTTTTTGGTTCGATTTAAAATCCACTTTGATGGTGTGCAGAGGCACATTTGCTAAAACAAACAAACTTATGGACCTAACTGCATATTGTTTAATGACATTTAATAACTTTAGATTTTTCAAATATCTACTAAACAGCATTTTAACAAGAATACAGAAAAACTGCAAGTAGGTCCAATTTTCACAGTGACACAAAAGAATGAGGTTCATTAGAGAAGAAAACATAAACACTGAGAAAATGCTAGCAGGAACAATAATTGAGCAACACAGAGAAACACGATTTGCAAAGATGTAAACCTCATGAGAGACCATTTCGAGAGACAGCTAAAACTCCCCGAAGTCCTTAAATACTAAATAAATAAATAAAAGAATTGTATTTCTTCTCATGGAAGATTTTCTGTATACTCCAGCAACCTTATCAATTACCAGTTTTACAGCTCTATTGTGAAGCAGCTGTAAAACCAAAAATCTCTGATCCTGGTTTAGAAATTGCTGCCATCTTCCATCCCATTTTGATTTTTCAACAGTCTGGCTGCAGACTGGAGCCACACAATGACGCAGGCACATCTGTCCTGCAGGGGAAACGTGACACAGCTTCACAGCATGCTCTCACATCTATCAAACATGTTTGCAAACACACACATGCGCACGTGCACGCACACGCGCACACAAACGCACGATAAAAGAACTGCCTGGAGCTAAATCAATGTTTAAATGTGGGCGTAAATAGATAAAATAAAGAGTGAAAAAATGAGAGCAAGAGAAAAAAAGGAAGGATGCAACAGAGGGTTATATATAGATAGGGATTGAGGTTTTGTCCTATTGAGTAAATAAGCCTGTCGACACTGGAGTTTTGATGATGGATGTAAGATGTGTGTGTTTCCGTGTGTGAATGTGTCTGCTTCTGACTGTGCTTCCTTTACATCTGCCTTGGGCTCATTCCTGGGAAACACTCTTAGCCGTCCTTGCCAAAGAGAATACATGTCTGTATGTTAGCGTGCATACAAAAGTGCACAAACAAAAACATGTGCATGGGTGTCTAAACGTAATATCTGACGGATGTTGTACCTGTTCACATCCTTGATACTGGGAAGCACCCAAATGTTTCATTGTACAGTTTCTGTGTCTTATAATTTAGCTTGGATATATTCAAATATAACTCCGAGACGAGACCACCTGCCCTGCTCTTTACAGCACCCTGTAGAGGACCTGTGTGTCTAAGCGAATGCTCGATGTGTGCAAGCGTTCAATCAGCTGTCCACTTCTTGGTCATCTAACAAGACAAAAACTGTCAATTTTAGACACGTTCTTTGGGCTGTCAGTTCTGCCTCTCTGCCACTCTGGGGGTATTTCATATGTATAGTGTATGTGTGTGCATGCAACCTTGCAAGTCAGTGTCAACTTACAGCTGAGCTTCTGTGTTTTTTAACACTACAGTTGGAATGGAAAAAATAGGAAGTGCAAAAGTTTTATTTACTCATGCAGTACAGCAAAGACGCTTTGGCCAATCCCTGTGGTTTGGGGTTTCAGCTTAGGATCATTTTAAATCCGCACAGGGAATTGAAAGTTATCATCTTTAAGATCCTCATTAAATCGGGGCCAATTCAGTACTATTTTTAGTCCGTATCTTTAGTCATTCAGTGTATTTAAATTTTCTGAATAGCCCTCTAATACAGAAGTTGCCATTGTTCCCACCTTGGGTGGAAACTGTGTGCATGCTGACTGAATTTGTGGGTTCTACTATAAACAGACATCAACTGATCTTCTGTTGCATTTCAGACAAAATCCAGTTGATGCTCAGGTTATTTATTTATTTACATACTGACTATATTGATATGAAAATGAATAAAAGAGGTAATAACTTTATTAATCCCAAGGGAAATTCTTGCACCTTTTATATGCTCAGTGCAATAAAAATAGAAACAGAAGCAATAAGGTGTACAGAACAGCAAAAACAAAGAGCACTCAGAGTGCAAACCTCTGTCAAGGCAGCTCATGCATTCATCGTGTCTTCTTTCTTTTTTTAATGTACCTTAAGAAGTTTGTTGTGCAGTAAAAATCACATAATGGTAGCATGTCAGATATTTTCATTGATTAAACAAACATTGTTTGGGGGTCAACTTAAAAAAAAGGTTGAAATGTAAAAGATGCCAAATGTGACCTCATATTTGGATGCAAACTATAATGTCTATAAGTTATTATATTCCATATCATTTCCTAAATGTTCCCAATACAAACAAAGGCAAGCACCTTGGTGGATGTAACCCAAATTTTGATAGATTGCTAACATCACAGAGTTTTATCAGAATTTATGGAAAACTTTCCGAGCTATCATGTTTCCAGAGAGAAAGGATGACACGCACGCACCTCAGTGCAGGTAATACATTTAAAAAACAGCATTATAAAGCACAGCTACCATAAAACAAGATACATTTAAGAAAATGAAAGGACATAAATATACACATAAATATAATACATATCAATAGGTACAGTATCTTACCTATGAGAAATGTGGCTTAAAATTTTAATAAAATGAATGCTATTAACAAATGCGGTATAAAATAAATTGCATGTGATGGTGTAGTAATGATAATCCTCCCATCTGGTAAAGAACAGATGGGATGGAGTAAGAGTATAACAGGATAAAATGTTGATGTGCATGTGTAGATTTTTAAAATATGGAGTTACACCATCTAATACTATAGCTAGGTAGTAGAAAGGATGTCCTCTAGCGCTCATTCCTACGCCTTGGGCCAATGAGACTTGCTATGAGTGCTACAGTGACCAATCAGGGAGGCATGCACGGCGTGGGACAGACTGTCCATGATGCTGACGAGTTTTTCCAGCAGGAAGTTGATAAGGTTTGATTCACTACTGGAGCCTGGCTAAAATGACAATTTGAGGGTGTTAAATGAGTCCCACATAAACATAATGTCTGGATAAATATTCAAGAAAACCCCAATTTTAAACTTTTTAGTAATGTTTTCAACTAGAATACCTACACCATTTAGAAAATAATGACATGCTTGAACAATGAAATTGTAAGATGAGCCTCCACAGTTGGGAAGTCAGAAAGTACTTAAAGATCTTAATTCACTATTGACCTTGAAAGTATGGAAAAGTCATAGAGTTTTCTTTACTCCTACAGTAGAGTGCAAACAAAACTATATAACAGAAACAACCAAATGTAAGTAATTCAACGGAAAACTCCAGGCTTGAATGTAAAGCTAAGACCAGAAACTTTAAAAAAAAAGAGCGTATGACCATATCAACAGCAATTTCCTCTGGGTGTCAAAGAGGAAGACACGTTATTGCCTTTCTTTCAACAAGTCAATGGGCCTCGACCCTTTTAATGGCGAAGCCCCGGAGCTAGTACATGGTGCCATTAGCCACTCTAAGCTTCCAGTGCCAAGCAAAGCGCGATAAATGGGGTGAGACGTAGCAACATCACAGCTTTATCCATCAGAGAGAAGTGAAGGTGAAAGTTAATATGGGAGGGGGGGTAAGAAACTAAAAGACTGAGTACTTGATTCATTAACCCGTCAGGTAGCAGGGCTGCGGTGTGCAAACCTGTGACTGGCTAATGTGAACTCATTTGAAAATGAAGCATGGCGTTAATAGCTGTGACAAGACCATCATTAAAACTCCCTGTTTCTGTAACATAAGGGGAAAATAATGAAAATCAACACTGTTATGAAGTAGCAAACTTTACATGAGTAAGTTCAGATTAAAGCTGCGCTAACGCCGCAGGATAAAACGGACCAAAATCTGAGCTTTGTTTTGTTTTTCCCCCCTCATGTGCGACTCAGAGCAGCCAGAAATCACATGAAATCGAATCTTTTCAATCTGCCTCAGGCCACTTTCACATGACTCAGTCTGAACCCTCAAATCAGAATTCATGTGACTTTTTGTGTCCTGAAATTTGGAATGAAATATGATCTAACATCGACATACACCTCCGTACAAAGTAGCAGAGACTGGACCAAAAAAAATATACAGTACGATTAAAAAGTTCTCAAAAGTTCTCAGCCTGCTTACACATCTGTTGGCTTACAGTAGACAAAAGCTTCAGGCACCGAGGTGATACCTACAGAATAAATATGAAAATCCTGCATGATTTTCCGAAATATTGACCTCTGAGGTCAAAGCTATGATGTTAAATCCTGTGTCGCCTCATTCTCAACTCATTGTGTTTTAAGATTTGCCACACATAAGTCAGAATTCATCCCAAAATGTCAACTTAATAACTCAAAAAAGTTCATTTTCAGTTTTGAGTTATTTTCTTAGAAGTTTGACTTAGTAAGTCGAAATTTTGAGACGTGTTATTCAAAATTTGTATATTTTATCCCAACATTTTAACTGGTGGATGGAAAATAATTTTTTCAGTTGCAGAAACATTCTTCAATAGAAAGTATGTATTACAAATTCCTTCAAGAGGTGACAAACCAAAGAAAATAAAAATAGTTCTGATTTTGATGGAAATTCAAGATCCTGCATTTTTGTTGGCTGATTTTGTCATTGGAAAGTTTACAGAGATCCTGAATATAGTAAAAAAAAATATATAGGACTGTTGAAGTATTACAGGGGAAACAGTCATACACAAGCCCATACATAGTCACAGACACCAAGTGTGTATTTATCTTAGGAGAAGTCGGTCAATAGCAGAAAAGAAGCACTTTTGCTCTAACCGCTTGGCAACAATCTGTACTTTCTGTCTGCTCCATACGTGACTGGAGGCTGGGAAGCTTCGCTCGTAGGTCCCTCCTCACCACTCTGCGGCCTGTTTTCCTATCTGCAGGATAG
>VOQK01017788.1:11265-28257 GCA_015052645.1 Benitochromis conjunctus
AAAAAAAAAATTGCTTTATTGTTATAACGTATGCCCTCTGTGTAGGGTGCTATTTGATACTGATTACTGATGTCCAACTAGTCAGCTAGAGATGTACGTACAATAGAGGCAGGACTAGCTTCAGTTTACAGAGATGCCCTTTCGATGCTCTCCCTCGTTCAGCCTCCATAGCTGGAGGTACGTTTCACCCCACCGTGATAGGTGTAAGGGCATCAGAGAAATTAGATATATAGAGCAGACTATAGTGAAGATCGGTGAAGACCTCCTGGCAAGCTGTTGGTATTTAGTTTGCTTGAAAGCACATGGTAGCAAGTGTATTTTTGACAGAGAATGGATAAGAATTGCCTAGCTACACACTTTACACACCCTGAAAAAGATATTGTTTGAACCTGAACTTGTTCTCATATGAACTCTATGTGTGGTCCATAAGTCTTGACAATGTTTGACATATATGAAATATGTTATTCCTTCGATTTCTAATGATTATTGTGTCAAGAGAAATATAAAAAGCACACACGAAACATAATATGAAATGTGTTGAGGGAAAAGCTCTGGTGATGCCATACCCCTCACTTATGTACCTGTTCTTTCCTTTCGAACCATAGATGTAGATATTGTATCTCGACTTTGTATTAAAAGCAGGATGATTGGATATACAGCACAATGAGCTGCTTGATTCTCTGGTGGGGGGGGGAATTCTCTTAGGTGTGATTCACTCTTTGATCACTAGATGGGGCCAAAGTAGCTTGCTACTCTACTCTAGCTACTCTTTAGTAGTGCACACAAAAACACAGAAAATTAAGTTTTTCCTCCTTTTTTCACTCAAAATGTACTCGAAATGTTTCTTCAGCTGACTTTGGGATACAAAATTCTTTTGCTTCAGGTCTTGCTAAAATCTTGAAAAATAGCAGTTTATTATAAGGACTGGCAGGTGAATTATAGGTCTTGGAGGTACTTTTTGTTCCAATCAAGAAAAAAGTCCTGCCTGAATGTGAAAAGTGCAGATGGTTGACTGAAAGTCTTGCCCTGCCCAAACTGAGAGAAAGAGATGGGCATTTACACTCACTGGTCACTCCATTAGTCCCACCTTGCTTGTGGTTGTTTAAACGATGATCGGTTGGTGCAGAGGGCTCCAGTACTGTTACTGTACTATCAGCTCAAAAAATGTACTCATTCTTCTCTGATTTCCTTTTCTGCATTGGTGCCAGACAGGCTGGTCTGGCACTTAAATCAGCTCACTTCCCCATTCTGTTCCTCAGTTTGAACTTCATGATCCCGTCTGCACATGTAAATGCATCAAATTGCTGCCATGTTATTGGCTAATTAGATGTTTGTGTTAAAGAGCAGCTAAACCCAGTGAAGTGGCCGGTGAATGTTTATGCGCTTTCTAGTCTAACTAACCACTCAAAGGGGTTTTCAGCAAAAAACAAAGAATATTCATCCATTCAGATATGTTTTCATACAGCTCTTTATCTTTCACTCACATAATAATGAATGCACGAGGCGCAATTTGAGGTTAATGATACTTTGACCAATATTCTTAATTTTAGTCTACCTACCTGATTCGTGGGCCACACCCACCTCTACATCGTCAGCATCAAGGTACATTGCTGAGTTTTGAAATATCATTAACCAAGAGCTTACATTAATAAGAAAGTTTGATATGTAAAAGTTAGATTAGAAGCTCGATATTGCTCTCTACATGTAGCAGCTTGTTAGCAGCTGTATCATCAGCGCCAGTGCTTTTTTACAAGGGGTAACTCTAAGTATTAGCAATTACTTTTTTTAACTTTGACTTTTGACTATTTAAGCCCAGCTACAAGTTTGGAGTATTATACTCTCAAGTTCCCATATCCCCAAGGCTTTGACTATATACAGTTCTAATACATTATATCCAATATATCATCTTTATAGTTCAGTAGTGACAATGTTCATTATAGAAATCTATAACGATCACAACACAGGTTTCATTCATTCAGTTCTTACATGATAAAATTAAGTAAGTAAGTACATTTTATTTCTATAGCACGTTTAAAACCAAAGTGCTTTACAGTAAAATAGCAAAGAACAATCAGGTTCCTGAAAAATGTATGCACCACACATTCGCAGTGTTTACGTGGAATAACTTAACAACAACCAATCCTCCAATCACCATTCCAGAAATCAGCAGTATGTATGTTTCAATGCAACGACTAAAGGCACGAGCTTTTGAAATAAGCTCTGACCACAGAATTGATCAGGAGTGTTTGAGAATCAGACCGTGATGATGATTTTAAACAATACACGGATGCCACAAATCTGTCACGTGCAGTAGCAATACCGTTTAAGGCTTTGAACAAAAACAGTTAAATAGTTCATATTGAGATTTTGATGGGAATTTAAACCAGCCTAATAATGAACACAATTGGATTTCGGGTATTTTAAATAGCATTATATTCAGTTAAAATTATACTTTTAACTTAAAAAACATATTTAAGATACCTGCAGTTCTTTTAAATGGTCAAAAATACAATTTTACACATTTAAAAAAAAAGGCGTTCATCCCTCACCCCATCCATTTAAAGCCACCCGTCAAATTTATGGATTGAACAAACCAGAATTAATGGCAGTTAGTGATGGGAACGAGGACTGGACAGACTACTTTCCTTTCATCAGGAATGTTGCTCCTCACATTAGTGATAGGGTCTGTTTTCAAAGCACATGCCACGCACAAAGACATTATCAGCTGCTGTTCACTAATGCTCACAAACTTGCCTGACCTAGGCAGAGCTCTACACGCGTCTGACATCTAGACTAAAGGCAAAATCTGCCTGCCGTCCTCATTGTTCCTGACTGTTATCGGTCTGACATGAACAGATGCTGCACTGTTTCTTATCAGACGGGGCTGAATGTGAGTTAACTTACTATTTCCTCGACTACTGGCTAAAAGCAAACCCCCTCACTGCTGTTAAATGTTTCACACAGGAACAGAAAGGAAAAGTTAAGAAATGCATTGTTTTGTCCATGAAAGGCACGTTCACATGCGCTTTCATGACTCCAACCTGGTGCACGTCCGTAATGAGATGTGCTAAAACAGGTCAGGTAATGTTACAAAATCAACATTAGTTGCCTGTACACGGTTTTGTGCTCCAGTTCGTTTCACACTTATAGACAAGTCACAGCAGTCAGTGTGAAACACCCCGAGACGTGTCAGCATTATGGCTGCAGACACATATGCTTGCATTTAATTTCACTTTGATTGGTGTTAATTGTACGCAGCATTTTTCTTTTGACACGTTTTAAAAAGCCATACTGTACAGGTAAAAAAAAACAAAAAACACTCAGTTAAATTAAAACTTATCTAAAAGGTTTACACAATTTCTTGGCTCACCTTTCTTTTTATAGCAATTATCACTAAGGAAAATGTGATCATCAAAAAACAAACTGCTCAGTGGATAAGGGAAGGAAAAGAAAACTAAACAAAGATCCGTAACCTGAGTTGTTTTTAGACTTCATAACAGAAACAGTCTTCTACCTCAAGACCTCCTTCACTGCTTTCATAATACACAGTATTACTCTGCATGTGCATGCGTACTGCATGCGTGGGTGAAATAAATGCTAAAGTGTGTTGCATATTGATAGAAAATGCAACTGGATAAACTTTCTTTTCTTTTTTGAACTCGTATACAAAAACAATGAGATTTCCTAAGATCCTCTGTCAGAGCAGACTCTTCTGTTTCTGTTCTCAGATATTGTGGCTCTGTTTCATTAAAGTGTCTCAGGAAGAAAACATTGCTTTATTATTTACACCTGTGCTTTTACCAAAATATGCCGCGATGCGGAAGAGCACAGTTGTTTTGACAATCTAATATTTCATTAATTTGCAAGGTGGTCTGCAGATGGCACAGGGGTGCAGAGGTTAGTGCGATCTCCTAACAGCAGCTGAAGCCTCCTGCTTGGCTCCTCTCGGTGTGAGTTCTCTTTGTGTCTGCACCGTTTTTGTCCCATATTCCAGGGACATGCTGCTTTAATTTGGTATTTTAAATTGGCTGTAGGTGTGAGTGGTATTAGCCCTGTGAGATGGACTTGCCTTAAAAAAAATTTTTTAAATTGGTAAAACTAATTCAGCTGCTTCACTCAAGTCAAAGTGAAGAAGTACAGCTGAAAGTATACAAGAAAAAGATCTTTTTTGTTTGCCAAGCCATCTGAACCTCGTGTCATATTAATATTAATGTCGACTTAGATCCAATTCTAATGAATGCACTCAGCTTGAACATCTGTTGCGGAGAACACAAGCGAAGAAACTTAAAAAAGGGAACTAGCTATTTTTGTTATTGCCTGCATCGTAGATGGGTGACCTTCCCTCCAAACCTAAAATAGAAAAATGAATAGATCCAGAGGTTAAAGTGGGGTTTGGCAGGTGTGACAACCCTAATGGTGCAGCGTAGAGAAAAACAGTAGTTTAAAAAAAGTTACTGGAATTTCCAACATGAGCACAAGTAGATTTTGTGTACAGACTGCTGTGGATTTTTTTAATGATATTTTATTATTGTCATCTATTGTGGGTGTAATCATGCATGGAAATTAGCTATCAGCTAACTCTGGTACAATGCATCAAATGGCAGTACTGTTAATACTGTACACAACCCCTTTTTAAATAACTTAAATTAAAAAAAGAAAGAAAGATGTTGCATGAGCTAACATGGCTGATTTCCAGCCTCTAGACAGTATAAAGCTAGTATGTGAGTGAATCTAAATGTAACCTAACTCTGACCATGAACACCACAGCCACTCTGCACCAGTTCAACACAATGCATAACTGTAAACTTTGCCACAATACTGCAGCCTGCGCTAAACCACCTGGAATTGTCATGCAATCTTTAAATAATAATAAGTTAGTATACTTCAATTTGTTTTGCAGGACGTATGAACAACATAGCTTCAGCAACACGTCTCGTGTAGCTTTGATATCTGTTAAAGAAAACAACCTGAAAATACACGTAAGCTTTGAATTTTCTAGTTTGTCAAATCTAAACGAGTAGTGCTTACTTTTGAAAATGATCTCGTATCTTCCTCTTTTACCTTTCTGACATCTTTCTCCATATCTGAGTGATTTTATCTCACATTCTTCTCTCTGTCTGGGAACTACGGGAGCAGTACCTTTACTTTTAGCTTCACCTTTGCGCACAAACAGGTCGCGTGTTCGCCCATATCTGCTGAGCTATTAGAAAAATTACCTGCCACCTTACTCCTTATATGTATGGATACACCAATAAAATTTTATTTGTTCTTATTTATTTACTGTTGGGAAAGTAAGAAACCCGACATTTCTGATAAAATGTAGGAAGTAAAAGTACAAATTTATTATAAAAATAAAACTCAAATAAATGATAATTTCCTGAAAATTCAACTTAAATACAATATCTCTGCCTCTGGCCCTAGGACAGCTGGGATAGCCTCCCGCTGCACCCGGATATTATATTAAGAAAACGAATGGAGACATGTAATGTCACCTGTTCTAGTGGTAGAGAGGGACTTTATTTACAACTGTATAAACTGACTTTTATCAAAAAATGATTCGTCATCCTCTTAGATCATGTGAAATGAAATCGACTGTGCCATTGGAAGAACAGTGTGCAGTAACTAATGAACTAAACACAACAATATAAATTAAACACTTTGCAAATTAATCACGTACAACAGAAAAAAGGTGCTAGCTTCAGCTTTTGCAGTCTTTAAATCACCTTCAGCAACAACATTCATAAATCACCCACAGTCCTGTGCTGTAAATTACTAATTAAAGTGTCGAGCTTTTTCTTTTAGGCTATTAAGGAAAAGTTATCAAGCATCAGCAATTCTACTTTTTTATCACCTCAAGACCAAATGATTTGGTAACACTTATAATCATGTCTTCCATTTAACTACTGGGTGTAATTCCCTGGTAATTATACAAACCTATAAAATTTAAAAGGTGGGTACGGTAGAACAAGAGGGTAACAAGTCAGGTTTTTACAAGAAACAAGGAATTAATTATAGTGTAAGGAAATTTAAAGCGTGCATAACTAATTTTAAGTAGTTTCTAAATTCTGGAGACACAAATTATACATAGTAATATAGTCATTTGAAGTCTGTGTAATTTTGTGGAAACCCAAACAGTATTTCTCCATGTTACACTGTAATACACTGTGCTTTTTGGGCCTTTTTGGACCACATTATGGATTTGCTTAAGTTTGCCTCGCAGCTGTGTTATAGGAAAGGACACATGACTTTTTCAAGATTATGTTTAAACAGTGATTGAGAAAGAAAAACAAAAAAGAAAGACTTACCAGTAACATTTTAATGTCACATAGACCTGGAAATTTTCACGGTATTTATACGATGTGTGTATCTACTAAAAATCTCAGACGAACTCAAATCTCAGTGAGCAGTGAGTTTTCTGAAAATCTTCTGAATGCGATAACTCAAAAAGAAAGTCACCTAGGATTTTCAAATGAATTTTACTACCAAAACGTTTCGAGTCTCTGAGAACTTGACCTGAAGGTCAAAGGTCAGAGGTCAAGTTTTCAGAAAATCTTGTACAAAACTGGAGAACGTGGCAGTGTAAGATTTTCAAATCTTGGACGAGTTTGAATCTCAGTGACGTAATAATCAGAGGTCCATTTTTAAAAAAAATCTTGTAAATGCAATAACACAAAAAGTAAGCAATGAAGGATTTTGAAGTGGTAGCACTGGCGTTTGCTAGTATCTTTAGTAAGTTACTCTCGGTACAGTGATGCAATATTTACATTAAAAATATGCCATGTCACGCTATCCTCTGCTGTGTGTCAGTCATTCTTTCCATGTGATATCTATCTATGCAGGCTGAATGGTTTGCATGACAGACATGTCATATCCCAATCTAATGACGGTTGTCTCTGCATACCTTCTCATTGTGTGTGGGTCTAGTAGGTGTGTCTCTAAGTCAAAGGGTGAACGCAGACAGTGCCGCCCATAGAAAAATCTCTTTGTGAGGAGCAAACTCTGCAGCAGTGTAGCGTTTCCTCCTTCCTTCACTGATTGGTTTTGTTAAGCAAGGCTCCACCTCTCACAGCTAATTGGTTAACGTTAAAAGCCAGCCATCCGGAGGCTGTCTTTGTCCTTTTTTGTCTCACCTGTGTTCACCTGGTGCTTGGTGTTTAGAGTCATTTCCAAGAAATACAAGAGAAGCAAAGACCCGAACAGAGCTTGTAAACCTGGATTACAGACATAAAGTTATACATTTGCACTATGCATTCGAGTGTATGAGTTTGTGTGTGTGTGTGAGCGGGAATTGTTTACGTTCCATCATGACTCTGAAAAACAGGAAATTCTCACTGGATAGCTCTGGGTGAGTATTTATCTTTCTCTTTTTTTATATATCACATTTCCTCCTCTGTGCCTAATTTACATGTTTTTTTTAATTTACAGTGATATTGACTTTTTAAGCATACAGTGTAAAAATAAAAAGCCACTCTACGTACCAGCTGTAGAGTACAATTTTTCATCGTTCTCCGGCTTTGTGGCGGCTGCTTTTGCAAAAGTGAAACCATCCTCCGGAGAGCCAAGCAGTCGCCCCGGAGACAGGTAGAGAGGTAGACAGTCAGAAAGTCGGCACAGCTGGTGCTCAAAAGGCTGCTCAAGACAGTGTATGAACAGCTTATTATTTTCTTGTACCTTGTTAATGTTCAAGAGTGCTTTGATGCCGAACAGATCTTTCTTGTACCTGTTGATGAGCTGCATTCATCTCCGTGAAAAGTCATTCTGCGCCTGATGCAAACAAACTAGCTGAAGATTATAACATTTTTCCCATCAGCATGCAGGTGCTGCATCCATCCATCAGGGAGAAATGCATTCATTTCTATTTTGCTGTGATTTCCTTACCTTTTTGGTGTTCTATATTGATTTCACCTTCACGTGTGTGCGTGTGTGTGTCTGTGGGTGATATAAAAGCTGGATCATCAGTCTGACATTTATATCCCGGTCTTTTGGGACAGTACCGTGGAAGGAGGTGGAATTTTTGGCATGAGAAGAAGCAGTGTTAGATCTAGTAAAAAGAAATATACACAGAACACGAGTCTGGATGCAGTGCAACTGGAGGACTCCAACGTGGCCCTGAGGTAGACGTTTCCTTTATCATTACACAGGGCTCGGGGGGTATTCACTAAGTATTGGATGCTTTAAAATGTTAAAGCTGCACAGACTGTGAGATATCTCGCTGAAAACATCCTTATCTCATTTGTGTTACTATTGTGCCTTTGTGTCATCAGTGAGCGGACCATAGCAGAGGAGAATCTTCAGCGATCAGATGATCAGGTAAGCCTGGTTCACTTTACCCTGCTCCTACTTGTTCCCTTTTATTCACAGCACAGGAACTGAACCGGCCATGAATCGTGTTTCCACAATAGCAATGCATCATGTGACAACATGAAAGCAATGTGGCAATATGAATGCAAGAAACCTACCTGAATATGAAGCTCTACTTGGATTTAAGGGGCTTTGTGGTTACTTTTAGCTTCTTATTTATCTTCTTTCTTCCTAGTTTGGTTTCAAGCTAGTTTCACGTAGCATTTATGGACATCCCAGGTGGGAAAGCTTTACAACATGACATCAGATACACACAGTTAGCAACTACGTGAATGAGGAAGTAGATCATTTAGAGCCTTCTTCTTCTGTATCTGAAACAAGTCTGAATGGAAAACCTTCAGAGTTTTCAGTTCACACACATTTTTTTTTTGTATTCCCTGCAGTACTTCATCAAGCACAATAAAAGCTTCCACAAGCTGTTTCCAGAGATTCCTGTGTGGGACAACCTGACACATGGTGAGCTGAGCTGAGGTCCAGAGGTTGTTACTCATTTGTGAATATTGATTATGGAAATGGCATCGCAGGGTGCCCTTTTTCCACTTTGTCCTCGATGGCTTTGCTGCCTGATGAAGTGCCGCTTAATAATTTGTTTTTCCAAGCAGTCTGAGGTGACTGCACGGCCGAAACGCTTCAGTAAATGTTTCAGCAATCATGGCTCTGCTGTTGTGCGGGTGTCTCCTTAGAAACAGTGAGCTAATGCCTTCAGACTGTGTGTATCTGTTGCAGGTTTCACGTGTTCCCTGCAGAAGGAAGTGCTTTATCACGGAAAACTCTTTGTTTCTCAGAACCATGTGTGTTTCTACTCATCTGTGCTGCTCAAAGACACCAAGGTAACCCAAACTTACGCCGCACACTGAAATATGATGGCAGGAGTTGCACTACTTGAGCTTTCCCAGCAGCCAAATTACAATCAAATGGAGATCATTTGGATTTTTTTGCTTCAGTTAAAGATGCATAGGATCAGTCAGCATTACTAGTCCCTATCCTGGGATTTCACTTTCATTTTTAGTATTTAGGACTAACTAAAGGGACCCGAAGAGAGAATGAAACAGCAGACTTGCTCTGTGGTTTGTTTCTGTTTGTTCCAGATCACTTTGTGAATGTTTGGTATGTCATTCTACTGTAATGAGCTCTGTAAGTTTATAAAGACAACCACACTCATTACCATTCATACGCTGCAGGTGGTGATTCCTGTTTCCAGCATAAAGGACGTGAAGAAACATAACTCAGCCCTGTCTATGCTTTCTATACAAACTGCTGAAGAGAAGGTCAGCACACACCTTTAAAAATACGATTGTGTGTTAAGTGTTTTTCTTTCTTTCTTTCTTTCTTTTTTTAGCATAGCGTAAACTGGCTTAAAGCAGCTGAATCTTTGCATTACTGATGTAAAGTGTAGTTCTGCGGTTAAGTATTTAGATCAAAAGCTAACAGAAACTTAAGTTGCTCTCTAATAAGCAGGCTGCTATGGTGCTCAGTAACACAGGGAACCCTCTCAGGGTTTCTGGCCTCAGTGACAAAGCTTACATCTAAAGGGAATTAGAGTTGTGAAACCAGAAACCTTTCTTTATCGTTAAACTTCTTACCTCCAACTCAAAGAACTCCATCCATCCATTTTCTTCCACTTATCCACAGGGTCGCAGGGGGTGGCAAGAGCCTATCCCAGCTACAGTAGGGCGAGAGGCGGGGTACATTGGGCAGGTCACCAGTCTATCTAAAGACTGAAAAAAAAATGAAAGCATAATTTTTAACTGGATAATTTTGAGTTCAGCTGAGTTGATTCATGTAAGCATGGTTGATTAGGAGCTTCTAGGTTATGCTTGTGTCAGCATTTTGCATGTGTGTCTGTAAACACGATAGCTCCAAAAATTCTGAATGAATTCTGATCAAACTTTGTAGAGGTGTAGAGGGAGGTCATGTTAACAGTCATTTAAAATTTGGCTTACATCCACCAAGGTCTTCAAGGTCATAATTCTATTATGACTTTCTTATGTACATTACAGTAACTTTTTTCACTTGATATTTGTTACTAAATGAGTAAAACAAATTTTACTAAACAATAAAACAGATGTTACACATGTAGTATATTTAAACGGATTAACAAATATATATAAAATACTTAAAAAGGGTTGCAACAGGGCAAATGACAAAAGCCTGCAGTTTGCACTTGTTTTTACTGCACTACAAATTTCTTAAAGTACGTTTAAAAAGAGCAAAGAAAACAAGGTGAAAAGCGAGTAAGCTGCCTTGGTGGAGGTTTGTTTTCTCAGACTGCTTGTTGTGAGATGTAGTTTTTATCTTTTATAATGTGTGTACTATGTGTTGTTTTGTATGTGTTTCACTCTGTTGACTGTGTACGCACATTATTCATTTAGAAACCGGCAGCACAATTTAACATCGACTCTAAATAATCTGGTGGCATTCATTTATTTATCACATGAATAGATCTCCAAAAATAAGTGTTCATTCTTGACTTGACACAAAGGTGCCAGTTGCTTTGGCAGCTGGTAAAAAGAAATGATGGACACTGTGTTGACTGTGCTGGGGTCTCCTGTAGTGAGTCTGACAGCTTGTCGAGCTCACACTGCAGATTAACTTTCTGGGCAAACACAGCGTTTATGGAGTTCCACATTTAAGCCTTTCCTCTGCTTGTTTGTTTTGTCTCTCTCAGTACTCGTTTGTGTCTTTGAGGAACCGTGAGAAGTGTTACAAACTCCTCCAAAGTGTGTGCTCGCATACACAGGTATTGCTGTGGCACACATGCACGTGAATCATTTCTGAGACAAACACGAGTTGTTGTTTTTCTTCTAAACTTGTTTTTCATTTGTTTCGAACAGGCGGAGGCTGTAAACAGCAGCCCTCATCTGTCTGCTGCAGAGAACGAAGCTGATCACGATCCGGTAGGTTTGCTGCTCAGCAGCTGCAGGAATCTTGTAACGGCTTAGTGACTATCTCACTGTTGCGTAGTGATAAATTATCTTATGGCATCTCTGTCTTTGTCAGCAATTCTCCAGTCTTTCCAGTTTGGACGAACGTGTAGATTTTCTGAGCAGTGATTCTCTTGATACCAGCTTTCTTCAAATGTCCAGCGAAGGTAGAGGAAAGACATTAAAGAGCAGGGCTGAGTGATCATCACTGCCTAATGATTTTGGCTTTAGCTGTAAAAGTTCACTTTTCTATTTAAAATAATTACATTAAGGGGTTTCATTGCTGAGCTTACTTGTCTTAATGTCTTTTCAGGCCCAAGCACAGGCAACTCCACTCGTCAAAACAGCGTAATAGATGAAGAAGACAGCGGTGTGTATACGAATAAAAACACACACATGTTGCGGCCATACAGGGTGGTGTGATTATAGAACAAGTATAAATTTTTTTTTTGTCTATGTCAGATGGACTGTTGATTTGGAGGGTCATTGCACGACTGCCAGAAATTAAGACTCTCAGTGCTCTCTTCCACGTCTACATGGTGCTGTGAGTATAGTTTTCACATTCATCGATAAATACTGCTCGAAATCTGTAGCAAGGAAACAAAAGTGATGTACCATTAGGATCATCTGAACAGTAACGATGTGGAAGGACATTAGGAATTTAAACACGCCGCCTTCACCCAGCTTCTGTGTTATAGACCGACTATGTGGAAGGCAGATTTTGGACCCAAATGCAGGACTCAGGAAATAAAGTCAAAAATCAGCTTTAGTGCACAAGAGTGCAAAAAAATCTTTAATGACAACATGGAGCAAGGAAACACACAACCACCAGAGACGACGTGACAAGCAGGGACTCAGACCAGAGTTATTATAGTTTATTATAGTTTTCTAACTAGTTTTTATTTTTACTTAGTTTTGACTTTTTGGTTTTATTTCAGTTTAGTTTCTAGAGTAGATTTTCATGTTTCAGTTCATTAGTTTTATTGTTTGTAAATGTTTACCTTTAGTTGAGTTTTTATCCATTTCAGTGTTAGTTATAGTCAGAGGTGAGATTTAGGAAAATCAGTGCAGGTATTACAATAAAGACACAGAACATTTTGAAAGCAGTTCACTCACAGTCTAGTCTCAATAAACGCATCAATCAATGTCTCATCAGGCAAGGCGTATTAAAGTTTTTACCAAACTAACAGATACTAAAATTCGGGATACTTCCTCTATATTTCGTTAACTATAATAACGAGGGGAAAGGTAACAGGTCGGAGGACAGCTGAAACTAATCAAGGAAACAAGACAAAGGAAGTAAAACGTGAGACGTGACACAGAGAAATTAGATAATCAATATACAAAAGGAAATAAGAGACACAACTGTACGAGGAGATCAGATTAAAGTGAAACAAAAAGACAAACACAGACAAGACTGAAGGAACAGGATGGGAACACAAAAAAGGAACTAATTAGACTGAGGTCATCTAGATCAACTAGGAACTAAAGGGAAAAGATTTCATGATGCATGCTCAATCATCCAGGTAAGGAGGTCCCAAAGGGTTGATTCTGTTCATCTGGACGTAGCGTTTTCAGTGGGAGAAACGTTTTGTCACTCATCCAAGTGACTTCTTCAGTCTCAGCTGACTGCAGCTTTCCCCAACCTTATAAACAGTACATTTGCATAATGACTGAAACTAGCACCACTGAATGAACAATGGGCTGTGAGGTCAACTTCTTGATGATTAATATGCAAATTGTCATGACCACTGATCAACAACCTCTGATCAAGGTCTTTGATCAGTGAAACCTGGAAACCTGCAGAAACTCCCATTGAAAACGCTACGTCCGGATGAACAGAATCAACTTTTGAGGGGTAAAAGCAGAAAATTATAAATGATCAAACATGAATCACTTCAAAAAATTTCAAAAAATCACATAAAACCCACATAAAAACGCAAAACCCGGGGACCATGACATGATTGTAGTCACAGCTGTGAATTTGACTGAAACTGACTGTACATCTTAAAACACTGAAGGTCTGAGGGGGAAAAAAGGACCACGATCTTTTGCTTTATGTAGAATTTTTCAGCAGACCAACATCCATGTTTTTGAGGTATAAAACTGCAAAAGCAGCCACACATCTACTGGATCTTGGCATGCTGATTTACTGGAATGGCTGAAAAGTCTCCAGGAAAGACAAATATCTAAACCTTGGTTGGGGAAATGTTATCAAGGCTGCACAGAGATCCAAGTCACTGATATCCTGCTTTTAGTCCTGTACAACGTGTACTCATCTTCGACTCTCAGGCTGTAGTTCTACCTGCACAACACACTTCCCCATTCAAGACTTTACTGTGGGTGTTTGTAGGCTGCTGTTGCTCCTGTTGGTGTCTGGATACATCGGGCTAAGGATTTTAGCGCTGCAGGAGCAGCTGAACTATTTGGGATCTTTGACTGACTGGTCTTCACATCACAGAGAGTGAGTAGACACATGCACACGCACGCAAAGGGGAAGCCACAAAAAGAAATCTGTTGAGGAACGAGGAAAAAAAAATAAAAGTGAGATGTCTCAAACCGGTTTTGGAGACTTTTACTGGGAGATCGGATCAGACACGATCCGACAGTAGAGCAGTTTTACTTGTTCTTAACAATAACACAAGGAAAAGAATAGACATTCAAGGAGAATCACACCCACTCGGGATTATGCATTTTCAACTGTAGGCAGTGAACTGATGCTTGGCACCACGCTGGAAAATACGCCTGCATGTCAGTGTAGTTAAATCGTTTCAGTAATGGGAATGAATGTAATAAGTTACACAGTCAAAATACTCCACATGTTTCGATGCCGTTTTACCTGTTTTAGGATCAGCCGTTCTGATGTTGTGAGTCTGTGTTTAGATGTAGATTTGTGCATGGAAAACATGTCATTACGCCGTACGAGGCATAATTAGACGCTGAGCTACCTTGCATTTTAAGTTCAAATTATCTCCACTTTAACCAGCTTGCATCTATAATTAGAGTCAACCTGAAGCAGTTAAAGACTATATTATGTATTTATATTTTCCATATTTTTTTTTTTTATTATGTACCATTTCAAACACATGGGAGTTTCATTTGCATTTTCATATAGTAGGATTGCCACTTTACTTTATTACAAGATGAGTACATGCCCCACCACATGGTCTCTGTCTCATGCTTGCTCCTTGTTTTATTTTAACCAGGTACCAGGAAACATAGCTGTTGGCTGGGATCTTTGACTGCTAGGATCCTTTTTGTACATACTGTACCATCATTCTGCTGTTGTTTGTCCAAAGAAATGTTCAGTATTGCACACAAACTGACTTCCCCTCAGTAGACATGGAGCTCCTGTGGTAGCACGATGTTCTACAGAGGGTGGAGGTCAGCGCGAAGATGCTGTTGGTGTGTCTGAATCGAGGCCACATGTGGTGAACTACGTGGATGACTGATGGAGGACAATATTTTCTGTTGATTCTCTGCTGACTGATCAGAAAGTGAGGGGAGGCTCTCCTGCATGGAGCCATATGGAGTCAGTCTGCTGAAGCCATGTTTATTTCCTGGCTGATAAACAGCTGAGCTCAGCTAGCAGTTGTTGGCTGTCCTTTTTTTTTTCTGGGATCAACACAATCTGCAACATTGACAACAAACTGAAGATGAAGAAGAGTATAAAAGAAGCAATTTGCTATTTGATTTAAATTGATGTTAAAAATTTATTTAGGTCCTCATACTGCGCTCATGAACTGCTGGAATCTGGAGGCATGCTTTAAAAGAAGGCTGGTAATGACAACAATTAGCCAGCAGAGGGCAGTCGCTTCCATTAAACGCAGACGTAAGCTGACGAGATTTGTTTCAGTTGCACTCACTGCACATTCACACCAACTTGAGGCTCTGATAATATTTAAACACGGCCAGTAAGTGGTTCATTGGTCCCATCATTAAATTCTGCTGAACTTATTTCATACAGAGCTCGTGCACATTTTGGCCAGTGTTTTCTTTGACTGCTCCATGACCCTTCATAAATTTGATGTCGTAGACAGTACTGTGCAAAAGTCTTCAACCACCCTGTGCTTCATTATATTTTGGTAGGAAAATGGAAAGTATATGCAGCAATTTATTTAAATTTGCAAATATAAATGGAAAGACAACGGCACAATTCTAACAAGGGTTAAAGTCGATATTTGTTATGATCGCCTTTATTCTTCTACACAGCCTGAACTTTCTAAGGCAGCTTTCTTGTAATTAGTTTAAGTAGTCTTCAGGGATAGTTCTCCAGGCTTCTTGAAGGGCATTAAAAGCTCTTCTTTGGATATTGGCTGCCTTTTATTTTGTTCTCTGTCAAGATGACCCGCACCGCTTCAATAATGTTGAGGCCAATCCATGACTGATAGTGTTTCATTGCATGTTTTTCTGTCCAGGTTTGCTTTTCCTGCAATGGTAGTGTGTTTGGGATCATTGTCGTGCTGAAAAATGACGCTGTGGCAATCAGACACTTTGCAAAATGCATTTTTCTACGTGTGTAATTTGCCATAATTCAGCCTTTTCTCCATTTCCCTTCATTTAGAACAGCTTCTTGACAGCCATCTTTCCACTGAGACCATTTCTGATCAGGTCCTGTGTCAGGTCTCTGCTCTTTATAACAGTTTTATAAACTGTAGGTTTTTAGACCTGACACTTGTCAGTTTCCTAGAAATCTTTTAAAGCACACTGCACACCATGCAGAGATATGCTATGTTTTTTTGGCTAATAGTTCTTTAAAAATCACCTTGTTGGTGCAAAAAACTATTTTATGTTTGTTAAACTGTGTTATTGTTGGCATTTTTCAGAGATTCCACTAAGGAAATGGGAACAAACTGAAAACGGTCAGGTACAAGGGCCAGACTGAAAACATCCAAAGCAAAACTTTGAAAGACTTTGAGAAAGCCTGGAGAATTATTACTCAAGAGCACGTTAGAGACTAAAAGAGAGCCTGGCTGCTTGGAAGCAAACTACAAAAAACTGAAGGGCAGCTCGAGACTCTTGCACGTGTCAAACCTTATATGTGTCAAACTATATTTAGCTACATAAGTTTTAGATAAAGTGTAAATACAATTTAAATTATATTACATGCTATTTTTATTTAAAGCTCTACATGTCTTCCAAATCTTTGTGTCAACATGTACTGCCACGCCACTGTCATTTTTCTAACGCCGCCTCTCAGGTCTTGTACTCTAACCTGTTAACTTATTGACTGTGGAAAAATGCAGTGACTGTTTAAAATCAATCCTACCAATTGTATCTTTTTGTAAATAAGTGATTTTATTTTGTTGTCCATAAAAAGGTCAAGATTCAGTCCCATGAATTAATTTCATTACATCATATTCTCAGTTCAAAAAAAGCAACATAAAATTACAAATCATAATACAAAGAATCGAATAGGTAAGTACAGTAACCATATAAACAGTCCACTAATATTATCTAGCCCCACCCACCCGCCACTGCCCCACTCTAGCACAAAACTCAACAACACATCAGTTAGTATCAGCGATAAAAAAATTCAAATGTCCTATTTTTTATTTTATTTTTTAAAAAGCGCTTCAACGTTTCAATGCCGTGAGTTCAGCTTTACCCTCCCGCAGACTACACGATAGATAATGAACCACCCCCTCATTTGCTCTGCAAAACACAACAGACATGCATACAGTTTGTTTGTTTTTTTTCCCCCCAC
>VOQK01017797.1:42309-58537 GCA_015052645.1 Benitochromis conjunctus
TCATAGAGCACCCTGCACATCTTTTACCAACTGAAAACATTTTGCACATTATGAAGCAAAAAATACAGCAAAGAAGACCCGGGACATCTGAGCAGCAATAATTCTATATCAATTCCTCTCCCAAAAGACCATTAACTGGTTTCCAGACTGTTGTTAAAAGACGAGACGTTAAACTGTTGTAAACATGTCTCAAGTTTTGAAATATGTTGCTGCCATTAAATTAAAAACTACCTTAATTTTCTTCTTAAATGTACATTTTGCATTTTTTTGGTACATCTAATAACTTCTGTGTTCGCCTGTGAATAGATTATGGTTTTATTCATCTCCTCTTCTATTTAGATTTTATATAGTTTCCCAATGTTGCAGTTTTTACAGTAATAAAATTAGTAAAGTTTTGCAGTACCTTTAAAGAAAGCAAAGTATGATGTGTAATGCATCGCAGTTTGTTGAGTATTTATTGTATTTCTGTTTAGTCTTGCCTTTCAGTGTGAGGATACTCTGCAGAGTCACTGGTACAAAGCTGTCAAGAATAAAACAGTGTGGATTGTGTGAGACAGTGGATGACGCGTGAGGAGCTTTGGGATGAGAATCATCGAGCAAGAGACAAGCTGCAGCAGCCGTTCTGCTGCCCAGCAGGCCTCAGCCTCATTAGATTCAGCAGCAGTTTGGTTTCAGAGTGAGTGTGTGTGCGTATGTGTGTGTGAGTGTCAGTGTTTGCTTGCACTAGCTGGGAGGCCCAGTGGGCAGGAGCAGATGCTCTATCCTCACACTCAAAACTCCCCCAACAGAGTGTGTTAGCTTTCTCTGAGTAAGGCTTTTCTGTGCTTTGTCTCTTGCTCTGTCACCTCTCACTTGACCTTTCAGCTTCTGATACTTGATAAATGCACACCTGTACACCGTACACCTGAAAACATCACAGTGCAAAGCTTTCACTTTAGCTGCTGACCCACTAATAGCACATTGCGCTAAAAACTATAAATCAATCCATCCATCCTAACTCTAAGGGAGAGAGCCCAGGCACCCTTTGGAGGAAGCACACCGCCTGTATCCACTGTGTCATTCAGTCACTACCCACAGCTCGTGACTATAGGTGAGGGTGGAAACATAGATCAACCTGTAAATCAACAGATCCGCTATTAACTTTGTGACTGGCCTTCTCATTGCTCTGTGCACTTGTCATATGTTAGCATGCTAACACACTGATGCAGGTAGCATGGTAATTGATGCCACCAAACACTAGTCTTTTAGCACAGAGCTATTCAGACAGTAACAATGGCCAAAGTGAGCCATGTGCTTGAAAACAAAAATGGTTGGGGATTATTTTAAGGGTTTATTTTGAGGCATAGATTTCAATTCCTGTGGGTATCATTTGACTGACACCGACTACAGAGAAAAAATGACTCCGTCGCGTATGCAGTATTAAAAAAAAGAAGCTTTGTCAAAGTTGTGGCAAGACCGTGAAGCAGATATTAATGTATCATTTGAACATAGGAAGCAAGTCCTTATGGTCAAGGATATTTATGATTACAACAACCTTGAATGTCAGCTTTATCATGAGAAAAATATTTTTCAGGAAGGAGGATTTGCATTTTTTTTAACTGCATATTATTCTCCTTAGTTTTTTTTTTTCTGGAAGAATGACTCATCCTCATCCAAGGGAGTCTCATCTGTGCCTTTGAAAAGTTGAAAATCCAGGCAGACAGGCTTTAATGGGACACAGGTGGCAGACACGTACACACTTTACAGCATACATGCACTATGTAGTCCTTGCCCTAGATCATCCATTACATCTGGTCTCTTATGCTTTTCTCTACTATCCTCTCTCCTGGCCCACCAGCTTCTTTCTATCTCCCACATGAAGCTTTATCATTTTGTCTCAGCAGTAGTGTCAAGAACCCAGGCTAAATGGCCTTTTCCAGGACCCGTTTGGCTCCGCATCGATTAAATCTCTGCCGGCCCAATGGGTGATAACAGCAGGAGTAGAAGGGGAATATGTCAGCCCAGTGATGGAGCGACTCAGCTGGGTAGAAACTCAGGTGTGGTAGATGGAGACAGTAGCAAGAGGAGGACCGCTGAATCTCAGCACCAATACTAGGAAGAGACTGTTTAGTAACCTGTCAGTGAGCAACACTGATTTCCCATAGTATGCAGAGAGGTTTACAGAGGACAGGAGACGTGCAGTGTAATGCCTATAAGCTATGCTATGAATTCATGGAAAGTACAATGTACTTTCAACTTGAAAAAATAAATGGCTGAAAATTCCTCTAACAACTCTATCTATCAATCTATGGATGATCTAGGGCAAAGGCTACATAATGCATGCGAATGCTAACAAGACCTTAGATCCAATATATGGATTACATTTGAATATGCTGTGCAGTTTAAGCCTAAGAATATACCGAGTGCATCTCCTACAGGACTGTGCCAATCCTTATCTCCTCAGAGAGCCAAGTCTGGAAGGTCTGTAAAATCAGGCCAAGCTGCTCTTAAAATGGCCACCGGGTGTGGAGATTTATCACACCACCTGCACACTAGTAAAAAGAGATCATTTGCCGCCCTTCCTTCATACATAAACTGGTATGTCATGCTGGGGGGATAACATTTATCATGACACTCTTTTCTGCCAGTTCATCATATCCTCTGTAGTCTGACATGGTGTTGTTGTGCAGTCATAAGGAAATTTATTGCTCAGTTTTATGCATCAGTACAGATGTCTCGTCAGACAAGAGTCACAATGATGGCTAATCGTATAAAGTCAGTTACAATTATCATCAGATTTGCATAATGTGCACAGGTCAGGTTTGTATTCACTTGTGGGCACAGTGAGGTACATCAGAAAACAGTCTTTAGTGGGGAGGCTCATGCTATCCCAAGCAAGAAAAGCAAATTGCAACAGACAGGCTGTCCTAAAAGAACACGCAGAATATCACAACACCAATCCCGCAGGTTTGAGAAACCAGCTGTCTGTTTATATTTGCCCATATGGACCCCTCAGTGTTTATGGCATGAGGGTGGATTTTGTAAACGAGGCCTTTGCTGCAGTGTTTTGCAGTGATACTGATGTTCAGCAAAGGTTGGATTTAAGCATGTCCGCCTGAGTTTAACTCATGCAGTAACCTGGAGGACTTCGCTCGAGGATGCAACAATCACCGTGCGGCTGCAGCACAAGAGGCAGGAGAGCTCTCCAACTGCAGCTTCATGAGCTTCTGAAACTCCTTTAAATAGAAATTGCGGTTGTTTTTGACAAAAGTGGGCCTTGACTTGGCGTGGAGTGTGAAGATGCACACACAATTCCCTTCCATTTTCAAATATACCCTCAAATCAATAGACTGATTGAATCTGGTTCTCCCCCTCTTGCTCCCCAGGGATCCTGTTGATTGGACTTGGCAAATGCAGTGTGTGTGTGTGTGTGTGTGTGTAAGACAGTGTAAGATAGCAAATATAAGCTTCTGTTTTCTTCACTGTACACGCAGCAAACTTGTGACTCTGATCTGTATTCTGAGAAGCCATCTAGCCCCTAGAGCAACATCTAGCCAAACACTCTCCACCCATCTTGACGGATTGTTTTTTATGAGGTCGAAAACCCGTCCGAAAGTCACGACTGTCAGCAGATGAAATCGCCTTCAGCTGATGTATCTAATTAATCTGGTAAGTCAGTACTATCCGGAATGACTGTGAGTCAATGGATCATGAGTTGGCTGTGCACTGACCTATCCAAAGATCCAAAGTCTGGCCTTTGAGCGAAATTCTCTGCTACAGTGTTTCAAGATTCTCTTGCAGCAAGTGAAATAGGGTCAATGTGCTTATTGAATTTGTCGGGACTTGTGTTATATTGTCTGTAAATAATTGGAATGATATGTCTGGTCTTGTGCAATGAAAATCATTTTATGCAAAGGCAAATTTTACAGAACCAAATTGTTGTAGACTTGAGTTGTTTGCTGCCTTTTCAAATAAATCTCCATATTTTCATTCTTGGACTCTACAGAAGCTTTGCATTATTCAAAGCATCAAATAATCCATATTTATTTTACAGTAGGCCAGTAAGGTATCTGTCTGAAACAAGCTGTTTCAGCTTCTGTTCCTAGTTTTTAACAGCAGGTGAGTTGGACTGCTGTAATCAAAAGCAGAGTTATGTGCTTTAGATGATCGTATTAGGAAAATCCTCTCTCATCAGCTGACATCATCCAGTGCCAAGAGTAAAAAAAGAAAAAGTAAACTTACTACAACAAAAAATTGGTTAAAATTTAAACATTTATAAATCTTTTCTTCTTCTTGGAAACAATCCATTACTGAGATTTAGATTAAAATACCACTTCAGCTGTTCTGATATGCATCCAATCAATCGCATGAGTGTAAAGAACTTAAGTCAATTAATAAAGTAGCTTTATTATAATGTGACAGCTACTTTTAAACATAAAACTAAAGTGTAACATTTTATTTTATTCTTTTCCAACTGCATTTTTGATTAATTTCTTTTAAACAAACAGCGGCTAGCTTATTGTGTTAACCAGTTTTATCAACAGTTAGCTTGTTGAAGTAGCTTTGATTTAACACAGACAGCAGCTTTGGAGCAGAAACTGCAAACAGCTAGATCTCAGACTCTACAGGCCCCGGTTAGCATATTAAATGTGAAATCTTGACAGTATAATATGAAAAAGACAGAACAAGCATGGTTTGTTTGGAAGTGTCACCAAGAGAAAGTGTCTTCTCTCTAAAAGGAACATGGCAGCACATTGTTTTACAAAATTGTATCTGTAAAACTCACAGCACTTCTGCAACGATGTCTTTTAGACAGACAAAACCAAAGAACAAAACCATTTGTGGTGAAAATCAAACATAGCATGTCAGCACAAACATCTCATATCACATCATCCCTGTATAGTAGTGGAGGATGATGATTTTGGCTTATTTTGCAGAGACAGGATCTGTGCACCTTGCAGTCAGTGAGTCGACCATGAACTCCACTATATACCGAAGTATTCTAGAGTCAGATGTAAGGCCATCTTTCTGACGGCTAAAGCTTGCCCAAAACTGGGTCATGCAATGGCCCAAGCACGCCAGGAAATCCGCAATAAAATGGCTGAGAAAGAAAACAATCAAGTTTCTGCAAAGACCCAGTGAAAGTCAAGACCTCAACCTGCTTCAAATGCTTTGGTGGCATCCTAAAAGAGCGGTGCATTAACAAATGCAAGCACACATCAGTGAAGAGTGAGGCAAAACTCTTCTCTCCTCTCCTTTTTTTCTGTGTGGCTGTAAAGACTGAAATCTTCTTTTTTTTTGCACGATTATGTGTAAATTATGCTCTACAGCATAGAGAAACGTTATTTCTTAAACGTGGTTTTATCTTAAAGTTATTATCCAAAGAAGGCAAATAGGCTTTACTTCTGTCCTGCTCCTGAAAGACTGCAAAGCAGCTATGAAGATAATCTGCAAACATGTCAAGTGAGTAGAACTCTTCCAAAGGCGGAGCTACTCATGAAGTACTTCATTTTTTATAACGTCAGGCGACATAATTAGAATTATAACTTCACGTTAGAGATTTGCAAGTGGCAAAACGTCATTCATTATTCAGAACTATCGTTTAGTTTTGATTCAGACAAGATCGATCAGATGCTCCGCAGACAGCCGAGCTGTCACTCAGAGTCACAGTTTTACAATTCAATTATTTGGTAAGCAGTTGCTAACTTATCAGAGCAGTCAGAATATTTTTATTTTTAAAGTGTGATTGATTAACTAAATTCATTTCTATTTATGTGTTTATCATTTTGTAGTTTATAGTTTACAGAAACAAAGCAACAAATGAGACAAACAGCAAGGATCTGTGTTGTTCTCCGTCTCCTCTTCTCTGTGACTTTGCAGTTTTCTCCTTATTAGGGAGGGAAGGGAAGGCGGACCTGCTAGTGTCCTATTGGGGACAGCAGCAGCAGTAACAACAGCAACCTAAATGTGTGGGCAGAATCTCTAATGAGAGGTCTAGAAAGATAATTGATGGCAATTTTGAATTTGCTGGCCATTATACGGGCCTTGAACACTTTGGTTTAATGAGAATTAAAGATTCAAAAGCAATGCATTTTATATCAATCAGGCAAACAACCCACGGGAGGAGAACAGCACAGAGGGGGCAGTTATGTGCCTGAAATCAGCAGTGAAGAATGAAAACAAGATTAGTCACAGTGGATAATTATTGCGTGCATTTTTTTTTTTTAACATTCTCAATGTAATGTGTTTTTTAATGTGCCTCTAATGCGTTATCAAATTGTATTGCTATGTTGTGATTGATTTTGTCTCATTCTATTGGCAATTCTTTTTTTTTTCCCTGAAAGCTTTTTGCATCTATATGTTATTAAAATAGATCTCTTCAGTACACAACACTGTTTCTTTTCAAAACAGTAGTAATTTTTTTGAAATTTTTTTCATATGGTCTATATTTCAGCATATTGTAAAAAACAAGAAAGAAAGAAACCTAAGTTATATAATTTTTGTGACATGAAAATTCAATTCAATTCAATTTTATTTATATAGCGCCAAATCACAACAACAGTCGCCTCAAGGCGAGTTTTTATTATATCATAATTTTAAAACTTGCATTTATGGTTCTTGTTGACGGAACTGAACAATATCTGCACACACAGGTAGTGTCCCTCTTTATTAGCCCACCTGTTGGAAATAGAAACACAATATCCTGCTTACAGCCTTCGAGCAGCCCGGGAATGCCAAGCCAAACTGTCAACATGAGAAACCATATACATAGGGATAGGGCGGGATGGTGCGGAGGAGGCACAGGGGAAGGCAGAAGAGGAGGACAAAGAGAAGGAGCAAGATGAGAAAAGGAGGATGCGACAGCAATCACTCTGTGGGAGAGCGGTGATGACATCAGAGAAACAGCAGGAAGAGCCTGCTGAGTCTCACCATGCAGAAACAAGGTATTTTCACCTACTGATGAGGGCAGAGCTCTCAGCTTCCCTAACACACCAATACACATACACAAAACATTTAGAAGTCCCTGGGCAAATGACGAGTTTTTTTTAGCCTATCAAAAAAAATTGATAATGTTAATGAAAAATAACCAAACAGAAATGATGGCTGTGCAACCATTACTAAAGCTTCACACCAACTCGTTTGCCCTTCACTGACTTGTTAGGACTAGGCAGGTCAATAAATGCCATTAGGATGGCATGTGGACGGTGGCTGAAGAGCACTGTAAATTTTTTGACTTTTCAAACCTTCACTTATCCTAAGCAACTGAGTGAGGCTCTGTAATTTGATGTAACTCATGCCTATAAAGCAGTTGGAGGCTATAAAAAGATATTAAAACACATCTATGCCATAATTTCCACTGCGTGAAATGTCATTAACAAATGGCAGTTAAGGGAAACTGTGAATGCTAAGAAACATTCTGAAAGACCATAAATGTTTTCTGATAAAACTGCATATCCGCTGGGCAAAAAAGGCATTCCTGCTTTCCGTGTGGCACATTGCATGGTTAGAAGGGAGAACTACTGAACTTTATACGGGAACAATGGACCAACATTTGAAAAAATTCCCACCCTGAAGATTTATTACTTTGTAGCCATAAATACTTTTTTCTTTTTATAAAACTATTGATTAGGATGGATTTAATCTCTAAAGTAATTATAGATATTGATGCAAGAGATCTTGTGGACTTTAAACATCTTTAAAGTTCAGGTTTCTGTGATGTTCAGGGCAGCCTTTGTTTGAAGGGATAAGCTGGTCTCTGCTGTGCCCATGAAAAGCATTTCCAACTGAGATCCTGTACTAAAAGAAGCCCAAATTACTCTTGTGACCTAACTGAGCCCACTTCGATAGATAATTCCCTTTATGTAATCATCTTAACATGATTAACAGACTGTGAGAGCCGTCTAAGAGGTGACTTTCGTTAACCTTTTATGGGTATTTCCCTCTAGAGGATCCATTAGAGGCTTGGCTATTGTCTCTTTCACCATCAGGGTGAACACTGTTTGCCAGAGTTGACATACTTCTATGACGTATTGCCCCTTTCAGTCGGAGGGGAAAATGAAGTCCATAAAGTCAAACATATTTTCTATTAAGCACATGAAAAAAAGATGACAATGTTTGCTGCCCTCAAGTCTCTTACAGAGACAGACTCACAAGATACATACAGTGGCCACATACTGCAGAAGAGCATTCCAAAGATAGATGTATATTTGTGTACATAAAATGCTGCATACATCAATACAAACACAACACACCTCTATCTGCATGGGCACATGCATAAACATTCAGAGAGCCTTGTGACAGCAGTGGGTATCCAATAACACTGTAAGGCTGCATAGTAATTACTGCAAAGGCCATTTGAAACCTCCCCTTTGGAGCTTCAGATGCAATGCTCTGACAGCACAGTGAGACACTAACTCAGGCTCCCTGAGTTCCATACTTTGCATTATACCATTTGTTCTGAATGCCTTGCTCTAAAGGCTGACCTGTCATCATCTTTTTTTTCTTTACTTTATGTGTGCCATTTCACTAAAAGCACTGGTGCAAGTGTGTGTGTGTGTTTTCTGCAACATTCACAGCTTGCCATATGACATCTGGAAAGGCATTAGGTCCACTAGCAGACAAGCTTAGGATATTATAGAGCAGAGACTCTACTATGCCATTCTGTATCTTCCAATTACTGCCTATTTCATGTGCAGATTTTCACACTGAACCTTGCCAAGAACCTCAGACAAGAAAAATAAATATTAAAACTTCAGGTCATTTTGTCAGAAAAAACAAACGGGAAGGCCAGCTGAGGGTTTTTGTTTTGAATGTAGTCAAGCATTGAATGAAAGCACAATAATGATGCAGTCACTAGAGAACTGTAGGACTGATATTTTGATACCTACAAATATTTAACTGTAATGCAAGCAGAAGGCAGGAATAGTCCACTAATTTAGCTTTATTCATATAACATCCGCTTCTGGACAATAAACTCTTTAAAAAGTTTATGAAAATATTTTACTGCACATAGTCATCCTCCTTCTCACAATCTACAAACACACAATTAAACTTTCTACTACTACTGACAGTTTGTTTTAGTGGTTTTGCCAGTAGGAGCTGCAGAAGCCTTGTGGCTTTATCCTTAAGTAGCAGGAGCAGGCTGGAGGGTATGCCAGCTTTCTTTCCACTCTACACTGCCCAGATTAGGTTTCTTTTTCAGTCTTGTAACATAGAACAAATGATGAAAACAAAATATGAAACAAAATGAGCTGATCAGAATATCAAAAACCCAAATCACTTTGCATGGACAAGGTATATGTACTTCAGTAGTACTATTGTCCTTTCCATAGAAGGGGTTAATTCCAAGTAATATAATTCCTTAAACTGGTCCTTGGTAACTTTAATATTGTTTAAATAAAATTTCAGTCTATTTAAAAGGTCTATAGTACAAAAAGTGAAATTGCATGATATGACCTAGTCTGGATACGATAATATGCTTAATCCAAAAATGATCTTATTTGTGAATGTTTATTTTACACACATGGCATGTAGACATGTAATAAAATTATAATAATTATCATAGAAAAAAATATAGGCTTCTTGCTCTACACTTAGCAGGAAGGGCAGCAGACAAGGTGAAAATTTTTGTTCACATACTGCAGTGACCTCTCATACTGAGCTGCTGTGCTGTCCTAACACAAAACATAATTTTAAAACAAAGGCGGTGAAAGTGAAGACACTGCTGAGCCTACTGCCTGCTTGTATGTGAAAAAACAAAAGCTGTTGCATATGCTGGCATTAAGTCAAGTGATCACCAGTAGACTCAAAGATAACTTAGAACCAAAGCTTCAGTCTGTAAATACATGATGGCATATTGATGATCAGATTCCCTGCACCAAACGTACACAACACATGAAGAGTGCTACCACCCACATGTCTACACCCACAGAGTGAAACACGATGCAGCCTTCCTAATCTGACTGGTCATCTCTGGGGTCAAGGCTGACACACATCTCCAACATTCTGACAGTGATTTCCCTTGTGTGCTGTAATGCAGCTGTCACCTCAGTGTTCCCCCACCCTCCTCAACTCATACAAAACAGTGGACAGACTGCTTGACAGGGCACTGGCACACAGACAGAGCTCAGTCTCCTTGCACACATGCCTCTCTGGAGTTCCTATCCCTTCCCTTCTATTTGGCTTTGCATGTTTAAATAGATGGCTTCCTTACTATTCAAACCCTAATTGTCTGGCAGGCTGGTTTATCCCCCCGATCTCCTCAGAGAACTTATAAGAACAGTCTGTTCACTAAACTTTAGCAAGAAACAACTATTTGGTTCCTGACTTTCTAACCCCTACCTGCCTGGAACTCCATACCCAGCTCTAAGGATAAGAGTCTGGCTGTGCACCTGCTAAGCCTTCTCCCTGCAGAGGGACCTGGGGAATGCACAACAGAGAAGCTTTTAATACAAACATTCAGACAGGCACCTGCAGGGACAGCTACTGCGAACCACCACTGTTCCTTTGGGATCAAGAGATCACTAGTGGCGATGAAAGACACATGGCTGCTGACACAGAGATTCTCTCTGTGAACATCATCTTTAGGCAACTAAAAACAGAAGATTAAATTTTTGCTATAAGATCGTCAAGACTTTTTAAATTCAAATAAGTAATTATACCAAAATGCATCAGAAACATTGGTTCTTTGGTTACTAGCTCACCACTTTAGTCCAGACTGAAATATCCAAATACCTCTAGGATAAGATAGGCTGGATCTAAATTTATGAGCTATTATAACAGATATTCTTGGTTCCCAGAGGATGAAACTTCCTCACCTCTCATGGAGCACTAATTACACTTTGGCTACTTTAGTTTATAACCAATTACCTACAACACTACAGAAGCACAACAGTAGTGTGCTTATTGCTAATTAGCAAATGACGGATTATGCAAAAACCCCCCTCATCTTTTATGTATCATTAAATGTTGATGTTCGCACTTGCCTGAAAACGTACTCTCAGTACTCAATATTCCAGTACATTTTACAATAAAAAAAACCTTAATAATACTAACAGCAAATTCATGTCAAATAGAGTATAGCTAACAAACTGAAAAAAACAAGAAACTAATGAATTCATGCATCTAATTTTTTTTTCCATTTATGTGCCCGTAAGTGAAAAGGGCACATAAATAAAAAAGCACTTAAAGGGTATTTTTAAACCAAACTACTTTACATACATTATAATCTTATTTTTGAGTGCTTTGTTTCATGTTTTTATTTTACTCTTATTTGTTCCAGCACAAGAACATGCACTCCTCACATATGAGCACTCCCCCACCTGACGAGAGCACCTGGAGGGTATCCATATTGTTGCTGGGGACTTTAATAAGGCACGTTTGAAATCTGCATTCCCCAAATTCCACCAACATGTTAAGTGTCCTACCAGGGGGGACAAGACACTGGACTATTTGTACAGTAACATCTAGCAGTTCTACAGAGCAGAACCCCTCTCCCACCTAGGACAATCTGTCCACCTCTCTCAGCTCCTCATCCCTGCCTACACCCTCTCAAAAAACAAACCCCTCTAAGGAACATGAGGTTAGGAAGAGACTTGAGAGCGGTGAACCCCAGGAAAGCTGTTGGCCCTGACAGCATCCCAGGGGATGTGCAGTAAAAGCCTGCATGGACCAATGGCAGGGCTCCTCACCAGCCTATTCAAACTCTTCCTGAGTCATGCCACCGTTCCCACCTGTCTGAAGGCCTCCACTATCATTCCCATTCTCAAAAAGACCGATATAGACAGCTTTAATGACTACAGACCTATAGCCCTTATGTCTGTAGTCATTAGGTGTTTCGAGCGGATAGTGTCTCAGCACATCAGAGACTGTCTCGCCCGCTCCCTCCACCCCTACCAGTTTACCAGATGCCATCACCATCAGCCGTCACAGAGCGCTGAGCCATTTGGAGAACAGGAAGAGCTCTATGAGGATGCTCGGCGTTCAACACCACAATCCCAGACATCCTCACTATGAAACTGGACCTTCAGGTCCCGCCTCGCCACCTGCTCCTGGATCAAAGACTTCCTCACTAACCGGTGGAACTTATCCTGCTGGTGCTCTGAAAATAACCTGAATCTGAGTGTCCTTAAAACAAAAGAACTCCTAATGGACTTCAGGAGGCACAGACAGGTTCACTCCCCTCTCATTATAACTGGAAAATGTGTGGAATCTGTCTCCACCTTCAGGTCTCTGGCACCCAAATCTCTGTCGAGCTTACTTGGACCCACAACACCAACACTCTGGTAGAAAAGGCCCAAAAGCGGCTGCACTTTCTCCGTGTCCGGAGGAAGGCTAACCTGTACCAGAAGCTGGAGAACGTGCTCGCCTCCTGCCTGGGTGTTTGGTACGCCGGGGCCACAACTGAGTAGGCTGCACAGAGAGTTTAACCCTGCCCAAAAAAATAATTGGCTGCCCTCTGCCACCCTTGGAGGCCATCGCCAGATCCTCCTGTCTCAAGAAAACCAGGGCCTCTGGTCAGCGCCTCAGGCCAATCAGGTCCCACAGCTCCAGACTCACAAACAGCTTCTTCCCCTCTGCCATTCGGACGTCAATAAACATTATCCCCGCACACTCCACCCTTGCTCACCCACCTCACTAATTTGAGCCATGGTCTGAGTAACCCCCATTACTCAGGCCACTCACACACAGACTCTGTTCAGTCTTTTCTTTGCACTACTTCCAAGCACTTTGCAACTTGTTCTCTAATGCCTGCCTTTCTCTCAATTTTGTAAATATCCCTCTTGATTTTATATATTTCTCCTTTATGCTATTTATTCTTGCTCTGTACATATATTTTAATATATTTATTTATGTCCTACATAACTTGCCATTCAATAGTGTACCACCATCCAACACTGAGCTTTCCCTCACTTCCCTGTATCCTGTAACAGCACATTTGTGAGGAGGACTGACAGTTTTACATATCTGTGAGTACATATCCACACATATCCACAAGAGACACCTCCTGGAGCACCACAGAGAGCCTTATGGTTGACTGCTTTATATTAACTGCACCAATAAAACCCAGAAAGGGTGGTGGATGTAGAACATCATGAGTGCAAGTAGGGCTGTGCCATAGCATATTGTCCATGATAATGACAGTATAAATATTTACCTGATATAAAAGTGTCATGTCATGATATCAATGACATAGCAACACCATGCATTTTCATTCTCAAGTGCACAGAACAAAGACAAAAGTCAAGACATATCTGACAGCGAGAGCTACGTGACATCCTCCAAAGACACTTTAGTAAAAAAAAGGAGTTAATTCATCAACCTGCAACAGACTTTGTAAAATATGCAAGAAAACTGTTCCTGCTAAAAGCGGATGCAACAGGCTTATTTCACCACAAAAGCACACCAACGGGTACATTTAGAGTAAGACGGCACCAGAGAAGAAGAAGGTGAGCGGGTAATCAAACAACTCCACCTAGCATCTCTGGAACAGTTTCTGCTTGCATTCACCTGCTTTTAGCAGGTTGTTAAATTCAACATCCCATGAAGAAAAGCTTTTTCAGTTTCAATTTGATTTTGTCTCAATATTATAGGAGAGTAACTGAAGAGGTAAAAGGTTAATGTAGGTAACGTTATTGTTAAACTAATATGTTAAGCAGTTATTCGTTTACTTAAATTTCCAGTGAAAAAACTGCCAGTGGTGCACGGTTCGTGGTAAAAATCTGACTTCTGCTGTGTCAATAGCATTATAATGCTGCTGCTGCTGGCACCGTGTGGTAATGGATTCACACTTTGAATTAGGTAGTCTGTCATCAATGACAGCAGCTCATTGGAAAAGAAGGATGGAAAATGCCCTTCATTTTGTTTGCACAAATGAATGCTGCCTATGGGCTGCATTCAAAACGGTGTTCAGTCTTTTTTTTTTAAAATATATTGTCAGAAATATCATCGTCTCAGATATAATTTTGAGTTCACGGTGCCCACCCTTGGGTGCTGATGCCCTCTGGTAGGAGATACAGGATTAAGAAAACATGCACATGCAGATTGAGGAACAGTTGTTGTTGTTTTTTTTGTTTTTTTAATTTTTCCCTGGAAGCAATAAGACTAATGAATAAATAACACACAGCAGACACACAAGTTTGCAACGTACCATCTCACAAACAAGTGCGATCTAATATCTGTGCACTGCACTTAAGTTGCCGAATATTATTTGCCTACATATTTTTTCACTTGTTTTACTTTTTGAATGTTTTTGTTTTTGTTTTTTAATCTGTTGCTCTGTATTCATTCTACTGATGTAACATTAGATTTTTTTAAACTCTCATTTCTGTTTTCTGTCATTTTAAGTACCTTAAAAAATCAGATTTGTTTGGACATTTCTTAAAATAGATAATCATCAATTTCAGCATGTATTCAGACCAACCAAAAATATTCATAATTCCTGTGTGTTGCTGTAATGTAATTATTGCAATATTAGAATTAATAGTTAATCAAATAGTAGTACTTCAATAACATGTAACATAATAACAACATTTCATGAAAAACTGAAAAAGACTAATATAATTTGCCCAAGACTGAATTTACATTTTTCAATAACATAATGTTTATTTTAGTACATCAGTATTTTTTTATTAGCTAACTGGTAATTTGTTCTTTGGGTCCTTACCATTTCTTTACAGTTATGACTCAGGACTTTATTTCCTTGTTGTAACCTCATAAACACCTCAGGTTGTTTAAACTGAACACGGGGAACCAACAACCTGCCAAGTGTTTGAATTGTAAGCTGCTCGGTTCAAACAGTGACAGTTTAGTGCAAACTTTACACCTTCACTCAGCAATAACATCTGCTCTCAGGTAGTTAGTCACTATCTCAGTCACTTTCCAGGATGAGAAATCAATGGCAAGCTGCAGTCTGGGTTCACTTGGCTGAGGTGGGCAGGAGAAGATTTAGGTTTGCTTCGAGAAAAATGCTATTGTTTACCGCTGAGGCTCAGACACCGACACAGCTCACAGCTCATTAATGTGTTTCTGCTTAAAGTAGGAGGTTATTTGTTTAAACCTTTGGACTTATGCCTCCTGCATCTTAAAGCACAGTTTTACATGGACGCTTGGAATTAGCAGAAAAAATGGTTTTCGTTCATGTTGTTTAGCATTTCTTAATTTCTTTCCTTTACATCGCAGTGACTCCATCCGTCTGACTTGAGTCACCACTGTGCCTTCACATAAGCTTTTCTCTTCACTCACTACCAATTATTCACACCCATTGAACAATATGGATGACCAGCAGGCAGTGACACTCAACAAACACCCACATGCACACAAGCACGAACGCACACACCATTCTCCAAACACTCAAAAGGTGAACAAATATTTTTCTCACCACAGGGAAAACGTATTTAGTTTTATGAAAGTGAAATGAAACCACACACACAGGTGATGAGCCAATATTGTCATGACTGGGGGGAGCTGTGTTTAATAACTCGCTGAGAGAAAGTGTTTCCGTAGGTGGGCGGAAGCAACTTTCTCAGTAAACTGTGGGTGGAAAGATCAGTGGCCGAATGGTTCGGCACTGAAGGAATCAGAAAGCTAGAAGGACTGAAGCCAATACAACAAATACAGAGAAATGAGAGCATGAGTGGAAGAAGCACCCATCATCGTAAAAATGATCTTTTTAAAATAAGCTTTCAACAATTTGTACAGAACACGTTTCTTTTCCGCTGTTCATAGCACAGTAACTAATCGTGTGGATCCAGTCATCACCTCGTGGATCATGTGTCATGACACGTGACCTGCAGTGTCCCTATGTATCAAAGTGAGGAAGCACACTATGACAAGTGACACAGAGGTCCCACTCACCATGACTCATCACTTACTGCCCCTGAGGCCAGCATGGCTGTCACTCAAGTGGTTTTCCAATCAATGCTACTTCAGCAGACATACTTGATTATCGCTTTAATGAGAAAGCCCTGATTGATTTTTATTCTCTCATCAAGTATCACGGGGCCTTGATACCCAGACCCAGGGCCTGGTTTAATTTCCTTGGTATTTATTTGCCCCTAAAACTGGGTCATAGCATGCCATTTACTGGTGACATGATTACCTCTGGTGGATATTTGCGTGGGTAAGAAAGTTCTAATATATCTTGACACAAAATGTAGCATGGGATCGTTATCACAGAGATAAAAGAAAGGGAAACAGAAACAAGAAAACTTAGGAGATACTGTGAAAAATCAAATATTTACTCAAATAC
>VOQK01017799.1:2499-15858 GCA_015052645.1 Benitochromis conjunctus
AGATTCATAATTAAAAAAAAAAAAAAAAAAAAAGTGTTTTGTGAGGTTAGAGTAACTTTGGTCTCAAAACACACTGGCTAATGTCCATGTCAGTAATATAACAGAGCTTCTGGGGGAAGGCCTGGGGTGCAGCCAATAGATAATTGGGCCAGGATTTCCTCTGGTTATCTTCACGGGGATCGCTGACCTGCAGGTAAGCAACTACTTGTGCACATGTCAGAAAGACTTGGACAAAAATCTGACTACAAATGGAAACCAGGCAGCTTAAGGTGTAAAAGTCTAATCTCTACCTACAGATTCTGAATATTCATATGGTAGAAGGTCTACCTTTGCTAGCTGCGACCCAAGAAAATGGGCTTTAATCCTTCTTTGGGAAAGTCTCCCACAGCAGAAACATGGCTTTGTCAGTCAGCTGGTCGAGAAGGCACCAAGCCGGAGGTGCTGGGGCTAACTAGCAAGCAACAACCAAACCTTTGTAGGCTCTCTCAGACAAAAGTAAAACTAATCAAAAATGCTAAAATGAGCCCCCAAATATGCTTAAATATGATCAATAATAATCCAGAGTGGGCCACCCAGGTAAAGCCTGGCTTCAACAGCACATTTTGTACCAATTCCCCTCGAGGCTTTTATGAAATGTCACATTAGCAACGCTGACAGCTGACTATCAAAACCCGATCACTCAGTCCGCTGTGTCAAATTCAAAGAAATTCCTTAAAAGGTGTTCGAAAGGTGTTCTGTACACAAACACTATCTTTTATGGGTTGACCGTTTGAGCTGGACAGTCAGCACATAATGTGCTGGGCCCTGGCTGTCAGCGAGGCAGAGACATAATGTTTGAAAGGAACGTGATACTCGGGCATAAAGAGTTATGGCGGGACATGTTTCATTTAGTATCCTAAACTGAACGACACCCATCAACCCAAAGCTGGGGTGATGCCCCCACCCACATAAATCCTCTCACGCAGCCTCCTAACCTCTCGTGCATCAGTCTCTTTTTTCTCGACTCTCCCTCTTCCACAGTTCTCTGAACCTCTCGTAGCACAGACATTTGACACCTCATCTGTTGCTTTCCTTCCTCTCCGAGCTGTCGTCCTCGCTCTTTCACCCCCTCCCAACTCTCCACCACTCTTCCTATTGGCCCAACAGCCAGTTTCCTGCCAGGCCCCAGGGCTCATTTCCTGTTTGTCCTGGCGCAGGGGGCAACTTGTCCAAAGAGACCAACTGCTTGGTTGCTGCCAGCTGTGAGCACTTGGCACAGCCTGGCATGCTGAGCTGGGTTACACCTCCAGAGACTGAGTGCAGGCACCTACATACACAAACACGTGCACGCGCGCAAGCACACACGTCGTGCTCGCTCGCGCCGGTGCTGCCATCTGCCCTCTACAACTACGGGCCACAAGGTAACGTGATGTAAGATGATAAACGAGCCAGTTTAGCCTGATGTAATCACAAAGAGAGAGTGTGTGTGTGTGTGTGCCGAGTGAGAGAGCGAGTGTGTGTCCATGTAGACAGCAATTGGCAATAAAAAACAGTCCCGTTTGACAACCTTCTGCTGGTTCAGATTAATTACAAGCAAACCTGAGTTTTGTTCGGCCAAAGAGAGATAAAAACCCAATTGGTTTTAATAAGATTTCAACACCCAAAGCTTACAATATCACATAAGGTGCTGCAGTCATTATTTATCATTTACAGCGCTGGTTTGAGGTTAAATCTAATGAACCTAATGGCTTACAGTTTGGATGCTGAATCCAAACGTGTCACAATCCACTTTCCACCCTCAGAATGACACCCCAGTGACACCGCCGAAAGGCTTCGAGGTAAAAAGACAAAAAAAAAAACCCAAAAAACCAAGAGCCACACCTTAGCTGCAAGTTAGACTGATGATCCTTCAAAGTCCCTGCGTGTCTCTGACACCGCCCCCCCCCAACTGTCACTTTGGCTCTAGCAACAAAAAAAACAAAACACAAACCTGTGATTTCTTCTCAGTGACACAATTAGCCTGATAACAATGCTGTTAATGAGAAGTGAACATTTTACAGAGGTGCGATTCATACTGCTAGATAATTAAGAAGATTGTCACCCTGGCAAACCTGATAGTCTCACCTTAGTGAGAGCAAACACACATACAGACACGCCTACGTACAAAATCACCGGAGATAATAAAATTATGGCATTGTGCGATGAGAAGATATGACAACAGACAGCTGGAGGTGAAGGAAGAGCGAACAGGTCGAAGTGATATCAGCTGAGGTAAAAGGAGGAGTGATTAGTTGAATAAATTAAATCATTTATTATGAAAAAAAATGAACAAACTATGATTTTTCGGAGGTTTATGAGGCATGGAAACTTATCTGAAGTCAATCAGAAGTCAAGTTCTTTTTTTTTGGTTCTTAGAAGTTACAATATTTTTTCTTCAAAGTACACTACTAAGCTTAGTGAAAGCACTGAACTTCAGCCTCACCAATGATAAGATGAATCTACACAATCACTTAACAATGTTCTCATCTTCCCACTATCTGCACTGTAAGCCCTGTGTCCATATATCAACCAGCAGCCCCCAAAGCTCTTGGCAAGATAATCTAAGTCCTTGACATCAAATGGAATACAGCTATTAATACCATATCTGCCTATGTGCGCACACATAATGATCCACTTTGCCGGAGGTAAGACGGTGTCTTGTATGAGAAAGCTTAAAGTGTTTAATGTTGAGCAAGCGTCGCATTAAATGTTTCTACTGCCGTCTCTGTGCACGCTACAAACCCACAAACCCTGCCCAGTACCACCGCTCTCCCAGCCCTGCGGCGCATTTCTATAGCACAGATGTGTGTAAATATGTGAGTCAACAGGCGCGCAGCTGGCGACGTATTCCACAGTCGTGTAACCATGGTAATGACAGAGAGATGCAACATTGGCTGGGGTGAGGTTTGTGCTTTCCGCCACAGCGTTCTAATTCCACAATAATAGCATACGGTTGGTGTTGGTGGTGGGGTGGTGATAGTAACGGGGACAGGCGATCAATAGCACAAATCATAGCTGGAGCAATGCAATGGTTCCTGGTAGGGCTTACAATTCATACACTCTGCAGGGGTTGTTATATGGCAAGCAATCTGAAAAGCTTTTTTTTTTTTTTTTTATTAAGAAGGCAAAGAAAGGTTTGCTTAACAATACACATCAATCTGTCTCCAAAATCACCCAAATTTGCATTGTTTTACTGAGTCCTACCAAAATTACTGGTTGGATAATCACTATTGTTGTTGCTTAGAGGTGTAATCAACAAATTTACACATGAAAAGTCCTATTCAGCTTGTAAAGTCAGCTTCTATTAAAAGAGAAAAAATATCCTGATCATTTCACAAGGGTGAGTTTTCTTGGAAATATATATTTTTTTTTAAATCCAGGAAGGTTTTGTTGTGTTGTGTGGGTTTATTTTTTAAAGGGGTGGTTCATTTAGGAGGCAGGCGCAGCCTAATTAAAGGTGATTTCAGGTTGCACGAGACATACGAGAGACTAAAACGCAGGACACATCAGCCTCTGAATTTTCACCATTTTTTTTCCTTACGTGACTCATTGAAGTGCAATATTAGAATCTCCTGTAAGTCATGCAGTAAAGTTTTAAAAAGAAGGCCTTAAAAAGTTGTCCTACCTTTCTCTTTCTTTGTTTGGTATTTATTTATATGTGCACAAAACACATTAATAACAATAAAAGGACACAATGCCTTGTACCAGATTTAGCTATGAGGCCATTTCCATCTGCAGTCCGTGAGCAGAAAACCAAACAAAAAACGGTAAAATGCCGTTAAAATCAACCAGACATATATACACAAACACACAAGATAACAGACTACAATTTCAAACTGTAAACCTTTAGGATTATTGGCACTGGCTTTGCAAAGGTGATTCAGACTATGGAAAGTAAAACATAAACTGTTTAATCGTACTTATGTCCAAATAATCAGAAAAGTTCAATGCTGCCCTTCCCTGAGTCACACTGAGCGATAATTAGAGATGAAAATAATGCAGCTAAAGCATTATTATAAAGCAAAACTCTTTGTGCAACTCTATTTCCAAAACAGGTGAGATTCTGTGTAAAATGTACATAAAAAATTTATTTCCAAAACATCGTATCAAATGTTCAAGCTGATTTTTTTGAATTGCATGTACATTTTCAATTTGAACACATTTCAAAAGATGCGACATGGAAATAATTACCAGTGTGTTGCATCACCTCTTCTTCTAACAACAGTCTGTAAGCATGTGGCAACTGAGGAGAGCTTCTGAAAGCAAAGGGGTTTTTTTTTCCTATATAGGAATTTCAAACGCTCAACAGTTTGGAGCCAAATGTTATGTGCCAAATGTTTTTAATGGGTGCCAGTTTAGCACACAGACACTTAGGCATGCTGTTGCAGTAAGTGCAGAGCGTGGCTTGGCGGTGTCTTGCTTCATCTGGGTGGCAGCATATGTTGCTCCAAAAGCAGAATATGTCATTCAGCTTTAATGGTGCCTTCACAGATGTAGAATTCACCAATACAATGTGCACTAATGCACTCTCACACGATCAGGGCTGCTGGTTATGAACCTCGCACTAATAAAAACCCTAATGGTCCCTTTACTCTTTAACCCATAGCCCATTTTAAACATTTCTATTTTTTTTCTTTGCAAAGCAGATTTTTTAATCACACTGTGTTTATTACAATTTTGCTATTTGCTATTTACCCAGGCAAAAATAAATGAATGACTTTACACTCTTGTGTTTTTAATGCTGTTCTGCTTCGTTTTAAATGATGTAACACCATCTATATTTCACCAGCTATTAACATTTTCTTTGTTTTTATTTTATTTTTTAACATTATGTACTCTTTTATAACCAGTGGCCTGTATCTATAAACAGGTAACATGTAATAAGTCATACTTTCATGTATCCGACAGGTGCAGGGGGGGAAAAAAAGCATCGCTACTTCTGCTTAATTTACGCTGCCTCCTTTTACAAACACATGAACACTATTTAATTGGATAAAATGCCCAATCCAGTCAAGTCATAGCAAATGTGCCTGCCTAATGTGTGATTTGGGAAAGTTTCATGACATGTAATTGAGGGATCAGTCCATTAAGTCATTAGTGTGTGTAATCTGTGGCCTTAGTTAAGGAAAAAAAAACAGAGAAGAGAAACAGGCTGAGTTTCTGAGGGGCAGCAGACACAATTAAACACACAGTAGCAGACATAAAGACAAAAACTCAAAAAATATGCAAATGCCCCACGCTACATACACAAATATCTGTGCTGACACACAGGTAGGATTTAACTTGACAGCATTTTTTTTTTTTTGGGGGGGGCCTCTGAAAACAAAACCCGTCACAGACAATATTCACAGTGTTACACAGTTTTATCTGCAACATTTATCATGTACTAATGAAGGAACAGGCCTGAAACAACAACAGTCAACTGTCCGGTTACTTTTGCACCTCTGAAAATGGAGGACAATGCTGCAGCTAAAAGTCTGCACAGTGATCACATCTTGATTTTTTTATTTCAAATCCGCTGTATTGATGAGTAGAGGGAAAAAAAAAAACCCAAAACTGCTATTTCCAAATACTTACAGGCCTAACAGTAAACGTCCCAATCCTTTATGTGTGCACGGGTTAGTGCGTGCATGTTAAAATGCAACTGTGTGTGCATTTTTGTCTGTATGCGTCTCCACACATGGTCATGATGCAATCGAAAACACCATGCACCACGGTAAGATGACTGTTTCAATTGCCTCCAATTGCATCAGGTCAAGCAGAATGCGTCTTTGCTGGTGACAGAATGATAAAACAGATTTTTTTTTTTTCCTTTGTCCCCCTATCACACAGCTGACACGAGTAATAGAGACTCGGTGAGATCTAAAGATTCTCAGTAGGAGAACTTCAATTTATGGCTTTTTATAGTCAAGTAATTAAGTTAATCTAAAAATATTCAATAACCTCTGCGATTATTCACAGAAGATAAATCATTTTTTGACAGAACTATTTCTCTGGATCATTTAGGAGCTCTATTGCTTTTTATCTGGAGCGATGAGAGAATCTCTGATTATAAGGGGAAGTAAGATGAGGCCGGATGCAGATGAAAGCGCAGCTATTGATTTTCAGCGTTATATATGCCACTGTCGAACGACGACGATGGCCTGTCTGATTGCGCTGATCATTTCCCAACAGCAGGTCAAGACATGTCATTCGCACATTTAGAAACAACAAATGTGGCTATTTTACGGCGTGATGAGTAACTCCAGGATCATTTTCATTCATTTCATACATGTTATATTTGTGGAACAAAAACAATTATTCCCTTCTTTTTCCTGTTGTAATACTTTCCCTATAAGAAATAACTATACATAGACCACAAAAATCTATAAAGAAAACCCCATCTTCTGGTAATAAATTCTGTTTTAGTAGTGCATGTACTATTCACTAAGGTTGGGCGATATGTATAAAATTTTCCAACCGACAATCATCAGTCCAATTTTGAGCATGTAAAAACAGCAGATATGAATACTCACTTTTTGATTATTTATTCTTGCTTATCTTTTTAGATCATGACAGGGGACTGTAGTCTGTAGTTTGTCTGCAAACACTTGCCCACTACTCTCCAGGCAGTAGTGAAACTGTGAAAAGTGTCACACCAAATGGAAACAGAGATAGTTTGTCTTTAAAGTTGTGTTGTTTGCAACATGTTGGCTGCAACGATAAGACAACTTTTGCTTTGAAGGAGAACATTTCCTGTTTGTTTCGCTCTTTTCAAAGTTTTACTCCAGCTTGGAGAGTGGTTGGAAAGTGTTCACAGACTATTCAGTCATTTCCAAGCAAGCAACTGGCAACTGTGGCAACTTGCTAGCAACCAAATCAATCACAAAGAGGTTTTTAGAGGTTTTTGCAGCTAACCTTCAGCAACCACTCACCAACAGGTTGGGGAATACAAATCTTCCCCTAGTGAACACGCGTTGCCAGGAGTTTGCTGTCCAGTCTTATATAAATCAAGTCTACCTCACATGATACCGGGAAGAGAAAAAGTACACTCTTGACAGGTTGCTGGTCAGTGACAATCCTACGAGTCCTTCTTAAAAAACAAACAAACAAACTGACCCTTTCTTCAGTTGACACATTCACAAACACACACACAAATAACCACCTGGGCACTTCAATTTATGGCTTATATGAAAGTTCTGTATGACCACTTTAAGGGTATAGAAGTGGAAAATAAATGCAAAGTGGCAGCTATTGCTACAATCAAGAGTGGTCTTGTCTTCTAGACAAGACCACTCTTGATTGAAAATGAAAGAGAGACATTTGAGCAGACAGAGAAAGAGATGGAGCACCAAAAACAAATGGTTGTTTCTATTTCTGCCAGTCCAAATGCTATTACTTACCCCTAGAAACATGGTGATTGTGCTCTAAACCAAAGAGAGCAGTAAATACCAGAGCAATGCTCAGGCCAACAAAGCTGCAGAGAGACAGCTTCAAGGAAAACTGAATAGAAAGTCTCAAACTGCCTGAAGGAAAATAATGCCTACACCAAGTCAATAATCTCACCCACTGATTAAAGCAGAAGAAATTAGAGAAAGCAAAAGTAGATAAGGAACACAGCAGAAAAGACAGTGTTCCTCCTGGATGTCAGCAGCTGTACCCAGGCAATCACTAAGCAGCTCATTAGAGCTAATAACAGACGTTAATCAGAGGGAGACTTAGAACAGAAGACTGCGCCAACAGTGGCCAAACCACGGGGAGAAAGACGCCGATATTAGTTAACCGCCTACTGGCCGAGATCCACTCCACAGATTGCTCAATCTATAGACAGACAAACAGGCAGATGGATGGATACAAAGACCAAGGGGAGGGACGAGAAGGGGTGGGATGGAGATGAGAGAAGAGGAGATATCACTATGCTCAGTGGCTAAGACATCTTACACAATTGCAGTCTTCCTGTGGTTTATAGTTACAAAAGGTATGAATCCAAAGTATCCAAAACTTTGCTTAGCTGAGTGGGAAAAACAGAAATAGGCACAATTTCTGATCGGTAAAGACAGAAGTAGAACCATCCACAGCTCAAGTTATACGAACATCTCTGCACAATAGTGAAAAAGCTGGCGAACTAATGGGACAATATGGCATATAGCTGTAGTGTTTCAGGACTTTAGGGTGAATGAATGAATGAATGAAGGCCACACAAAGCTCTGGTTATAAATTTAAATCCAATTCCATTAAGGAAGAAAATCAATAAGTATACAAGTAAGTATCAGTAGCAAAAAGCTGTGCTGGTGTCAATACCATCATTGAATAACACCAGGACTTAATTAACAGTGTGTTAACCAAACAACAAATCATGTTCCAGTTTCAAATAGGTAAACGTGAGCTTCCCATTGCTGTAAGGGATTGAAGATGTCAAACATGAACTGTCAGCTTCCTGTTGTTGCATTTCTCTCAGAGGTATAAAACACCAGTACAAAAATGTACTGGTGCATCTCAAAAAATACTTTGTGGAAACAGCAAAAAGTGAAACTTTTTTCCAACAAGATGAGCTTTCACACATTCAGCATTCATCAGTAATAAAGTGAAATACGTCAAGCTTTCTTTTTTCCATTTTGACCACTACGAGTTTATGATCATCAAAAATCAATGTTGAATTAAAAAATCTCAAATTATTAAAATATTTAATGTACAGTGTGAGTAAATTACTATTCAAACAATATAAATACTATGTATGGCCCGGGGTAATAAAGTAGATGTAACCACATACCCGAAGAAGACTGCTGACTTGACAGTTGTCTAGTTGACGCCCTCCAGGAGGAGGGTAAGTCACAGAAGGTCACTGCTGAAAAGGATGGCTGCTCACAGAGTGCTGCATGGAACCATATTAATGGAAAGTTGACTGGAGGGAAAATTGTGCAAGTAAAAAGGTGTGAAACACACAGGATGAGCGCAGCCTTAGGAAGGTTGGCAGGAGACTTTGATCAAGAATTTCACAGAGCTTCACAAGAAGTAGACTGAGCCTGGCGTCAGTGCATCAAGAACCACCATGCATTAGGACTGTTGAAGTCCAAAATATCAAGTCAACTGTGAACCAGACACAACGTCACAGACATCTTACTTGGGCTGTAGAGAAGAAGAATTGGACTGTTTGATCAGTCCTCCAATGTCCTCTATTCAGAGAAAACCAAAGTTTGTTCTTCTTTTGCAAATCAAGCTCCTAGAGTCTGAAGAGTGGAGAGGCACAGCGTGGCTTTTGTCCTTTCGGCCTCCCCCCACTCCCAACCGATTGCGTCAGATGGCCGCCCCTCTCTGAGCCTGGTTCTGCTGGAGGTTTATTTGTGTTAAATGGGAGTTTTTCCTTCCCACTGTCGCCAAAACACTTGCTTATAAGGGCATCATCTAATTGATGGGGCTTTCTCCATTTTCTCTGTCTTATAGTAGGGCCTTCACCTTACAATATAAAGCGCCCTGAGGAAACTTTGTGATTTGGCACTACATAAACAAAATTGAATTGAATAGAATAAAAGTCGTGTGAAGTCCAGTCTCAAGTCTCTGCAGTCTGTGATGATTTGGGGTGCCATGTCATTTGCCAGTCTGGGTGGTCAGCTGCTGAAAAACTTTATGGAGATTCTGAGTTTCTTTTTCACCAGGACTCAGCAGCTGCCCATAGTGCAAAACTACCACCAAATGGTTTGCTGACCACATCACGGTTGTGATTCACTGGGCAGCTAAGTTCGTCCAGCCTTAATCCCACTGAGTATTTGTAAGGTACTGTAAGGAAGAAGATGAGAAACACTTGACCAAAAGGATGAGCTGAAGGCCACTAACAAAGCAACCTCTACAAAGCTAATGTAGCCTCAAAAACAGTAACGAGTGTATAAATAAACACTCATTTCAGAAGAAAGATATTCCCGTGCTATAAACCCTTTTGTTGATTCATATTAGATACTGGATTTCTGTGATTTATAAGCCACAATTATCAAAATGAAAATAAAAAAAGACTTGAATATTTCTCTTCATGTGCAATGAATGCAGAATATAAAAGAGTTTGTCCTTTTGAATATCATTAAGACTTATGAATAACAAAAACTTATTCTATAAATGTGTATTTTGGACATTTTCTTTCTAAGAAAGAAGAAAAACGAGCAAAAAGGTGAACCTGTATTTAACTAAATTCTTAACAGGAATATATATTATTTGGTGACAGTATATTCATATTGCATCCAAAGAAGCAGCGATCCAGCATCAGCATTTGGTCCTCTAATGAAAACTGATAATTATCTAATTTGTGCAAATTCGTATTCTGACAGAACGAACTGCCGCAGCACTAAATAAAAGTGACTCATGGTCACACAAGCAAGTGACAAAACTGGTGACAACTGAACAAATCCTCTAAACTGGCACTTTACTTCTATGACTGCACATGTTGAGCCATTAATTATATAAACACTGTGCAGCACAGCATGGCATGGTACACTGTGTCACGACTAAAGCTCCATCCACAAATAACAGATCAGAGAAGAGATACGAGGGAAGATGTGGAGACACGGAAGGACAAACACATGAATGAGATGTGCGATCGGGCTGAAAAGGCCAGAACGGAACCGCTTGGGGTAAAGCAACAGTACCAGAACATATAACCTCCCAGCCCTGTAATTCAAACACAACATAACATCTCAATATCACTCTGAAAAGAAGATACGCTCATTTGCAGACATAATTGCTTGTTTGATTCAGTCTAAGTTTCCTTCCAGTCAGACAAGCTCTTTAATATGCACGGTACCAGCATGATTCTGTGTGGGTCTGCATTTAAGCCAGCTCACCCCGTCAGTGTGTGCCCTGTGTTTGTGTGTGGTGTTACATGCCTGCAGGCATTTTATCACAGCTGACTGACAGTATGTTTCCATCTTCCCAGCTTTGTCCCTGAGTGCTCCACATAGGCAGTCTATCTGCAATGTTGCGCACACACACACAGCCTCCACAATGGTAGGGCTGAGGGTGTATACAGCTCCAGCCACATAAGGACACATCCAGCAGAGCTTTGTGCAAAGTCTGATCACTATATAATATACTTTCAATAATAACCCACTTGTTCATAAGAAGCATTTAGCTTGTGGATAATTTGCTGTGCTACCCCAACCTTGAGCCAAGAGCTAAACTGCTGAATGCAGTACAGCACTTTTCTTCGCCTGGTGAAAGCTGCAGTTTGCCGGCACTACAGCAAACCACATAAACACAATGCGAAATAAGACATGTTGCAGGTTAATCTCTCGCTTTTCTCCCATTTTATCCTTTTGTGTTTATGGGAACTTTATTCACATCATAAAGCAATGCCAAATGTCAAAGAAAATACGGCAGACATAAAACGATCAGACTAAATATTCAGTATATAATTCAGTAATGTCCCACCGGCAGACACCAGCTGCTCTGCATAAAAAGTCATAAACAGTATATTGTGGAGTAAAGCACACATTTCTCTCCATTTGCTTGACACTTTGAGCTTGAAGTAGCTTCTCAGAATAAAGTGTGTATCTAGGGATCTGAGTAACCTTTATTTCTTAAAAAAAAAGCTGGTAAAAACACTCATACACACCGTCTTCCACAGCCTCAGCAGGTCCCTTAGTATACAAGCATATTCCCCCTACTCCTGTCCATTTACTTCTCATTGGTCCTCTCTAAGTGATCATCATCATCTGTGCTGTGTAAATGTCTGCGCATTCTCTCTCTAACCCTTTAACTTAAGTTATTCACATTGCCATTTGGAGAAGAGCCCCAGCTTCTGTTGCAATAAAATGTATTCAAATATTAAAATATGCTCAAACCTGGAACATTTTCGGTCTGTCCTCGCCAGTCATGTCCTCAAGGGCCAACGCTCTCTAAAGTGCACTATCCTACTTCTACAAGGACAACAAGGTACAAAATGGTGAAAGGGCATCTTTAATTTCAGAACTGAAACAACTTTCTTCTGCAAAACAAAACTAGAAAAAACAGTAAACTTTTTTTTAAATTGCATGTACGAGGTGATAGCTCCAAGAGCAAATTAACCAAGCACAGTGTCAATTTGTCATTTGGAAAAAAAAAATGCAATTAACTTTACTGGGTGATGGCTGATAAAATCTGCTTCCAGCAGACGTCACTCCAGCAGGCAAAACTATGGCGGTCAGCAGCTGAACACAGGAAACCTTCTCTAACTAGTTACATTTACGCTTTCACTGAACAAACAGTGACCTTGTAGGCTGTCATTCTGGTGAAAGAAAGCCATCACCTAAATTAATATTTATATCACATCCTTGTGTGATGTGATATAAATATGATAACTAGGCCTGGATCTCCCTGAGCACACTGTATATAAACTGTATATAAAAGATGGACAGTCACTATTCCCCTCATGTTTTGGTTATTTTCTACCTCGTGCTAAATGGCTAATTGCCAATAAAACACTAGAATTTCACTCAACAAAACTGAAATCCAAACTTTGATGAGCTGTATCTCACAGCAAGCTAAATTATTTGTCAGACAATTCCATTAAAATGCTCCAACACCACAAACACAGTCAAGATCTCCAGTGCAGATACTTACATTTGTAAAGGCAAGGTCTAGTACAAAGACGGCAGGCACAGCATCCTTTGCCACACCCATAACAACTGAAAGGGAAACTATTCACTAGGATTTTGAAACAGGAAGCATTTTGAGTTTATGGCGATTGACTTCTTTTGAAGCTGCCCTCAAGCGGTTTCTCTAAGAAATGCAGCATTTAGCCTTTTCATGTTGGATTTATTTTTAAAAACCAAAGACTTTCGCTTGGACACTGCACAATTATATCATTTCATTTTCAACATGAATTGAAACTGGTCATTAAGACCATAAAACCCATGAAAGTGTTTAGAAAACGATTTAGAAATGATTTACTAATGACTTTAGTAAGACTCCATGAAAAACAAGTCTATGAAATATAAGAATATCTCATGGACTTCTATTTAATCAATATTTTTTGGAACTAGAGGATCTGCCCACTGGTGGCCATTAACCCTCTGTGGTCTATTGACGCGCCGGCGCGTCACACCAAGATCGGCGATTAAAAGGGGGCGTGGTATGGGGGCGGGGCCGCAATGCGATTCCGTTTTGATTTGTGTTGACAGTGCATATTGCCCTAGACCCCAGAGGGTTAAAAAGAATGTAAACTTAAGGCTTTCAGTTTTAAAAACCAAAAGGTGCATCCATTTTTTATATACAGTCTGTTGTTTGTTTGTTTTTTAAACAAAGCAGGCAGGGATCAGTGAAATTTTACATCCTGGCCTGCAGACCAAGCCAAAATATAAAATTATGATGTATGGTAGCTTCATATATTTTTCTAATAAG